>JAAGNO010028954.1:7092-36332 GCA_033439905.1 Ceryle rudis
GAAGGGGAGGTTGTTCCAGACCATATTGTGCGACCACCTAGGAGCTGGGATGTGTTCTTGGTGGTCTTGGCTTTTAACTATAATTAATGCAGGTTACATGAAACCGGACAAATATAAGGTCTGAGAATTATATGTTTCTTCGAGGTATTATATGGTATTAATCTGATGAAAAACTACAGTAAAATTGGAGTTTCCTACTCCACTCTGACTGCTCACAAAGTATGGTTCTTCTGGTCTCATTAACATACAGTCCAGATTCACAGAAGGTTTTTGATGATAAGTAGACAGATGCTTACTTTATTTTTATATTGATAATATGTTTCTTTACTAAAATAATTAGGTTCCGTTTTAAGAGACAAGTTGTTAAAAACAAAACCAGACAAGTTGTTAAAACACTAGAAAATTAAAGCCATGGTGTACTTAAAAATACCATCAAGAAGGGTAGACAGAGCGTTTACAGGAAAAAAAAGTGACACAAAATCTGCTGGTAAGTCACAAGGAACTTTTCCCTCTTTCTGCCTTCCCAAAAAGCAAAAAAAAATTAAAAAAAAAAAAGTGTTGATTCTATTTGAAGGATACAGTCCCTCACTTCTGTTTTCTCCCAGGAAAATATATCACTGAAGAATAAAGGACATCACTGATCCCAGGTATAGACACTGGAGAAAAATAAGGGTTGCTCTGGGACCCTGAAAGGCTCTTTCTTGCTTGATGTCTGCCAGAGTGAAGTGACTTCTTTCTATGTAGTCAAAGCAATTAGCTGTAGGCTAATTAACAAGAAATTAATGTGTAGAGTTTTGAAACAAAGCCCTATATTATTCCTTAGTATTATGGTATCTGCATGAGAAATAACTGCAGGACAAGAAGAAACAGTAGCTATGGACTGTACTTAGCCTTGTCAGTTGTACCTCATTACCAATTACTTTCAATTTACTTTGAAAATCAGCTAGAAGCCCTAAATTAAATCTGATTTCTTTCTAAAACTTTTGTCTGTACCATTAAATCCATTTAACACCATTAGAGGGCACTTTGGTTACAGTGCTGACAAATTCACATCAAACCTGAAAGGGCTTCTGTGTGGTTTCCTGCAGTCTGACAACACAACTCACCTCTCTTTACTGCCACAGACTTTAGAGTTTATATTGAATTAATCAGGAAAAAATTAATAAGTGGAGCCATTAATTTTTCTACTAAGACAGCTGCTGATCAGATGCAATTCCGTTGTTACAAATGACAGGACAGAATCTTTTCCCAGGACAGAGGGAAAGCAATGGATAAATCAGTACAAGTTTCAGTGATCAGAATCACAGTTTAATTCTGCTATGTACTTAGGTGTAACACCTTACCTGTGTTTTGGCACCCGTACTGTATAAAAGTGCCGTCCGTCCCATCGCTGCAGCACTTGGTATGCAAAAGAAAAATGAAGGAATCACGTTGCTGAGGCCATGAGCCAAAAATTCCTGCAAAGTTGTTAGATAGAATATGGGTTTTTCCTATTGTTTTGTCTTTTCAGTGCTTCTTGCCAACAAAGGAGTAATTATTAGCAATGACAAAGGATGGCCATATTTTTGAGGGGTAAAACAAAAAAAAAAAATCACATATGTACATGATAAAAGATCTCTCAACATAATATTTCTTCTCACAACTCAGAACTAATTTGAATGATAAAGCTGTTGAACCACATTCATCAAAAGCAGGAGGCACATTTTGTTCACAAAATAAATGGTATTGCTAAATTTTGAAGATGAAGTTCAGCCAAAATATTTACATCTTAATCCACATCTGCTTTTTAACAAGCCAGAGTCTCAAGTAGTGGGATCTGGATAGTGTCCAGGTTGTTTCTGGCTTATGACTCTACTGGAAAAGACAGCCACTGATTTTTTTTTTAGAGCATGCTTTAGTGAAAGTGAAGTATGGTCGTAATACTATCTGCATGCTGTCTTTCATTACAAATACATTTGGTGTTTATTCACAGTCAATATGCAGACATGTCTGAACAAAGATTCGTAGAAGTGGAGAAGACACCTTGTATCTGCAGCCTAAGCTGAACAGTGTTTGCTGTGAAAGTGCCCCAATTTGGCTACCTGGCACCAGTCTTCTTCCCCAGACTATAAGGAGCTCGTTCATTTGCCGAGGGCAATGTGTAAGAAAAGACCTCAGTACTGTTAGAAGTGCTTAGGACACAAACAGTATTGTATCCAGCCAGGGCAACACCTGATCCTAAATTTTTCTTCACAGTACAGGACCACCTGAAAGGTCCCCAGACAGCCTCGCAAACCCACATGCGACCATGCAGAGACCTATGCCTGGCATCTGAATGCAGTACAGCTACACCTACCTTTGTAGTCTCACTTCTCATGGAGGTTTTGCTCTTTTGCTCCATTATTCAATGCAGACACAGACGTAGTTTCTAACTAAGGGGTGTAAACTACTAGATTACCAAAGGTGCAAAAAGACATACAGGTTGCTGTGCTCCATGGAGTGCTCTTGAGACAATGCAGCACATTGCCCTGAGGTCTGACCTGTATTAAGAAACTCAAAGTGTTTTCCCTCTGATCCCTAGAAAACATGTCTCTGAAGCATCAACAGAAATTCATGGCACAATGTATTCATTCTGAAAAATATTTGAGAGACCTGAGTAGACAAGAACATTCCCACCATATTTTCCAATGGCTAAGAGTTGCAAAGGACACAAACTGCTGTAGTAAGACTAACCTGTCTAAAAAGGGTGTTCAAACAGACCTCCAGCTGCAAAACCAACTGTTCTTCATTCAACCTCATGCCATTTATCCCAACCCACATAAGAGACAGGCGGAGGCAGCATTTTCAGCACACAGCACTATTGCCAGTTATCTAAAATTGAGAGTTTCTCATCACAGTGCTTGAATTATTCTCTACAGATTTCCAGTTGGCTTGGAGTTGCCCACCCACTATAACGAGTAGTGGGGTAGTGCAGAAAGTAACATCTCACTTATATTTGTGTCCACTGTAAAGTGGAACTCTGCACAGAAAGGTCCTATGGCTGCAAGTTTGGCAGCAGTCTCTGAACCCACCCTGCTTCTATTAGACAAATAAACCTTTATTTAAGATGAATCTTCTACTTTGCATAAGCTTTAATTTATAACATCAGATATGTCCTGGGGATATAAGTACCTGCTTTGTGTTTGGAACTGCTTTGCTTGTTTAATCTGTGGCTGGTTTAACATCTTAGCTTGTCTTGAAGAGCTCAGCTGCCAGAGCAGAAGCTGTCTCATCTTAGAGCACTGGAAAATGCATTAACACCCAAATGCTGCACTGAATGCAGCATTATGAGACTATCCTGAAGGATGTGCTTCCCCAAAAGAAGCAGCTCAACCAGCTAGGGCGTTCTGCAGAGCTGAATTGTACTAGATTTGCATTTTACTGTAATCACTGGAAGGCCTCGGGATGCCATATGGAACATACCCTTTCCTTCCGGGGATTCATCTGTAATACATTTTCAAAATGCTGAAGCAATAAAGAGAAAGAGTTTTACCTGGTTGTCATCCACAGTGTATTTAAACTTTTTAGCAGAGCCTTGGGCAAGAGCTAGAGATGCTACATAACCAACCAATGCTACTCCAAAAGCTTCAGTGACTACTTCAGGCAGGATATTCATAGGTGGTGCTTTCGGTGATGGTAATCTATAAAAAAATAGACAGCCCTTTTTTTTCCAAACCTGATATGTAGCCTTGATATACCTCCAATTCATGAAAATACAAGAGAAGCAATCTTTGCATGCACAGCTAATTTTTTGTAATACTTGTAAGGTGATATTTTTCGATATTTTAGATTAGTAAGATCTCAGTCTGTGGGGAACTGCAGAGGAGAATGTGTAGAAGACTGAAGTTTCAGATGGAGTATTCCACTTCCAAACTTCAGTTTAAGAAATTATGAAGGAATCTTTATAAATTAGCTCCCTCACTGACAGATAAAATCATCAACCATTCCCTAATTTTGTAATATTCAATAGAAGAGGCTCTACTGTATATTATTTCATTTTATACTTGGCTCTCCTTGATTTAAACCTTTTAAACTATTTAGTATTCCTGTAGGTCATGGACAGTATGAACATTTATTTCATCTAATGGAGACCTTCTAATGGTGACTGCAATGAAATGCCTCAGTTAAGAACTGAAGCACCCCAGACTGTCTCTCTACTCCACAAAAAACCCTCTTCAGTCTCTCCAGAGCACAAACCACACCACTTAAGAGACAAACTGTATTTGTTTTTAACACTCTCCACTGACAAGGCAGTTACACATTTCAGGTAAATGCCTAAAAATATGTAGGAATGATCCAGGCTCTGCTTCTGTTTTTCAACATTACAGAATCTTCTCATGAGAGGTTAAACAGAAAATAAGCTCCTGATTAAATCTGCAGAAATACGATTTAACTGTTCATACCGTGTATGGAAAGGGCGCACTTAGCCCTGTTTTGTTCTCAGATGCATAGCATGTAATAGCATGCCCTAAATACTTAAAACCAATTTTCTTTCTCAGCAGCTTCCCTTACTTTATTCTAGCACTGCCAGCTGCCACACATGCACTCATGCTGTCTTGGACATGTATTTTGTGATATTTTAGGGAAACCCTACAATTTCCAAAGGGGAGATTACACAACAGCTATGCTATTCCTTACCAGCCCTTAGAGTTTGAATGTTCTCCCTGACATCTAATCTAATTTCTCTTTCCAGCTAATTATACTGAAGATTTCTTTCCTTCTCTTCAAGGTCATGGAGAAAAATGTATATAAGTGACTGGAGAAGAACACAATGTAGTAATCTACAAGCCTTATCGCATTGCAAGACCTTTCTGCTACGAAAACTCAAGGCAACATTGAAAAAGCAGGCTGCAATAATCTTGTAGAGAGTTAGCTGCCCTCCTGTCACACATTGATCAGCCATCACCAGGTACTTATTACCTACTTTTTATTCCACAGAGTAATAAAAAGCTATGAAAATGTACAGGGAAGTTTGCATTATTATAATGATATCTACACAAATATACCTTGTTAACGTGGGTGTGAGCTGTGAGAGTATTTGAGGAAGCTGGAAATCAACATAATAGATTTTTGCCATTTTGTATTTCAGAAAACTACTTTGTCCTCTTCAGAGACTGTTCTCAGAAGTAAACGTATTTAAAAGCCACAAGCTAATAAAAAGCACATTACCCTTCAGGAATATGTCCCACAACTTCTAGCCCATAGACGAATTCCATATCAGCATAGTAGCAAGCAACGGATGTAACAATTATCTATTGATTCAACACAGAAAAAGATGTTATGTTTCTATTGCTTTTTGCTCCTCACATGGTCCCTATTATTGCCATACCTAGGCACATGACAGTATTCATGCATTTATCCTTAGATCAATCCAGTAAGACAGGGAAATAGAACATACAAAAATTTTTGCAAATGTGGAAGAGAATCAAAAGGAACTAAGATCTGGACACAATAAAGAAATTACAAAAGATGGTTGAAGAAGGACAATAGTGGTGTTTCTACATTCTATGTTAATGAAAAGGATCTGTTCAAGTCTCTGTAAAGCCTCAGGAACCTTGCCAATCAGTGTCCAAACTGTCTCTATGCAGCACGCACCCCAGACCACTTCCATTCACGTGAGCAGGTTAAAATAATTCATAATTTAGGTGTTTCTGAATGGTCTGATTCAGCTGATGTTCTCCAAGCACATCTAATCCAGACTGGCAGCCTCAACTTCACAAAACACAGCAGAAGGTGTGTCTGCCTCTTATTTTTCTGTTCCAGCAGGTAAAGATCTTGCTGAGCGAGTGGAAATTTTGGGCCCGAGGAGGTTCAAACTCACTTCGCGTACTTTTTATGAGATGAGCACACAAATCCCAACAGAACAGGCACAGGTTCCAGCCCATGATCCTCAGTTCGCTCGTACATTTTATCCAGTATTGTTTAGAAACAGATCTTAAAGCAGAGATCAGAACCATACTATCTCATTTTCCAGCATTTTGCCCAAGAAAAAATATTTTGCAAATAACTTTTTCCAGCAAGAAGAGTGATTGTGACGGCCCACTCTGAAAAGCACCTGTCCTTCATTTTTTAATTTTTCTTTCAGTAATCTAGAGAAAAACAGAAACCTTTTGTCCTGCTGCTGATTATTTGACTACAGCTTAATCCTTAAAGCAGGGATTTAAAATGCAGTAGCTAATTTCAATCTAGCCTATGCCATGTGAAAGGAAAAGTCGAAGTACTGTTACAGAAGCAATAACATAGCTATTTAACTTTGTTGCAGATAAATAACAAGCAGCATCTAAACCAAAACTACCCAACGGAAGACTTGTCTGGAGTTACAATGTGCCAATCACTTTTCATTTTCTATTTCAAACTTCTTACAATTTAATATTGTAGGCTTCATGTTCTTGCAATTATGTAGGAAGTAGTAAACACATGAAAAATATTATACAAATTAGGAACATATGCCATTTCTTTCTTAATTATTTTGCCAAACAGTTTCCTGTTCTTACATTTAACATACAGCCATGAAAATTAGCTGGCCAGTTAATAAGTGGCAGGTGTGAGAAGGAAACTATAGAGTGCCCAGTAAACTTCATCAGATAATTTGAACCACTGAAAGCTTTGTAAGCAGAAAGTCTGATAGTTATTTTCGTACTTACCAAAAGTAGATCAATGGGAAGGACAGCTTTAATGTTTCTCTGAAATTTCTCGTTCAGTTCTTTAACAAGAACAAGCACCACAATGCTCAGCAAGGAGAGAAGTAAAGCCTCCAGCTGAACTGATCCGATATTCTCAAATATGTAGGCATAAATCTACAGTGAACAGCAAATAACAATCACAGATCAAACAACACATCATTTTGGGCCACATGCTATGGCATATTCTACAAAACTTCAGACATCTGAAATAATCTGTGAGAGCTGAATCACTACTGCAGGATCTGAGTCATCTGACTCACTGAGCTACACTTAAGATTTTGCAAAGAAGAAAATCACCAGTTTACTATTACTACAGACTTTTGAAAACTCAAAAAATGCAGTAAATATTTGTATATATGAATTTATATGGGAGGTTTCTATTGCTAGAAGCAAGAAAGTTCTAGTAAATGTGATATGTATCCTTCTCTTATTCAGCTTCCTTAAATTCAGTGAAATAAATGAGTGTTGCACAAAAATGTTGAGAGTAGCTTCCACGTATAAAGATTTCTTTTCAGTGTACATAACTCATAACATCCATCAACAAAAAGTTATTTCTGAGGAAAAAAAAATTAAAAGACAGAAAGGACAGGGGAAGAGAAGGAGAGAGAGGAAGAATGAAAAGGGAAAGAAAAATGCAACAGTGGCTGGATGGGAACAGAAGCAAAAGGAATCTTCCTAGATGAGCATCCTCTTCAGGACATCCTCTCCAGTGCATGAAGTGGTCCATCCAAATATGTTTTCCAGGGTAACTATATAGGTTCAGCGGGGTACGCTCAGTCTCTCCATTGGTTGCTCTTGCCCATGAAGTAAACCGTGCTCCATGAAGAATGCTCTGTTCAGGTCCAGATACTGCACATGCTAATTAGCTGCTAAACCTGTGTGTGTATGTATGTTATTGACTATTAAAATAACTCACGTCATCTACTGAGCCCCGTTTCTTTCCTTAGAATAAATTTACAAGCTAAAATCTGCGAAGAGGTAAAAAGGCAGGGGGGAGAGGTAATTCACAAATCAGTGGCACATGCTTTCCAGGGGAAAATCTCCACGGCAAGATGCAGGAATTGCAGGCACAAGGGTGTGAGGGGTGGGGCACGCAGGACCACGAGGTTCAGAGTCCTGCCACAGTGGGCTCTGGGATGTGGGGAATGGTGACAGTGATGCACATGAGAGGCAGAGTGTGGTGTTAAAAGAGAAAAAGGAGAGTGGAGCAGAGCTATCACAGAAGCACAGAATGGTAGGTGTTGGAAGGGACCTCTGAAGATCATCGAGTCCAACCCCCCTGCCAGAGTAGGACAAAAGTAGAGCAGATCACTCAGAAATGCATCCAGACAGGTCTTGAAAGTCTTCAGAAAAGAAGACTCCACAACCTCTCTCGGAGGAGTCTATTCCAATGCTCTACAACTCTTACAGTAAAGTTCTTCCTCATGTTGAGGTGGAACTTCCTGTACTCTAGCTTGGAGGTCTTCAGCTTTTCAAAGGTTAAGATGTGGTGCAACATGCTGTAAAGCATGGTCAGAAAAATACAGTTTGGTCAATGATGAAGAAAGGAAATATGGTGCTGAATATAAGGAACATGTGGAGTAGAAATATGAAATAGGAATAGAATCACCGATGGCTACAACGAACAGGAATCTCTGGCGACGAATACAATGCTGCAAGTAACAGACTGAGAAGAATGCAGTTGCCTTCACATCAGCACAGATGACACGGTGAATTGTAAGTTCAGTTCTATTCTGAATTTAAGAGTACAGAAAATGAGGCATAAACCAGTACGACAACAGATTAACAGAAAGCAGTGTAAAAAAATTACAAGTGTACTGGAATCAGTAGAAGGGATGAAGAAAATTAGAGGGAACTTCTGTCCCAGTAAACGAAGAAATGATCAGACCCCTATCAAAAGTTATTTTCAGGCCTCCTGAAGAAAAACTATAATTTGTTGCCTGGAGGAACAGTGAGGCATGAAAATGGATATAATACATATGCTTACTACAGCTGCAGGAAAAAAAAAAACAAGGTAGGCTCAGTCCCTTCAATTCTGCATTTATATTCTGGGAATTATTGTGTAGCCTGAAATGTAAACCATAGAGAGAACAGAAGTTAAAATCAAGGATGTAGGTTTAGACTACATCACAAGTAACTTCTTTTTAAGCCACAACACTAAGGTTAATAAAATCAAGCAACTGAGGTTTGAAATAATAACAATATATTTTAAAAAGTGTCTTCTGTAGAAACAATGAAGAAGATGACTAAAATAAATGAAAAATGACACTTGTAGTTTTATCAAAAGAAAGATGAATAATTTTCTGCCCCAGAGAACCTATTCTCTAATACTTGCTAACAACCTTTGACAGTTTGGAGCTTAAATACTTATATTTATATTGGACAGGAGAAAGTACTAGAAGTCAATAATGGTTACTAATCTGAGGGCCGTACCAGGGTAAGAAGTTTTCTCACCACCTCTTTAACCCAGGCCCCAGGGAGGCAGCAGATTGCCCTAAGAAGTGGGTCCAGTCTGCATAGTGGGTCTTCTGTTCCCTTCAGAAGGGAGACCCCTGTGACAATGACCCATCTTTTTTATTTTGTAGAAGTAGTTTTGATGTAGGGCAAAGGCCAACTTAATCTCAGCAACACTTGTAAGATACATAAATCACCGTCCCTGTTATTGTTCAGTTTCACTCACAGGGCCTCATGCTTGTTAAGCACGGGGACGTGGGGAGGTAGGGTTGTTGCTGAATGGACACACCAGCTGTGCTAGGCAGGAACTTGTCACCATTGCCCCCTCTCCTTCTGGTCACTATGTTCAGTAAGATGGAGATGAGAAAGGGAATCCTCTGGTTATGTATCTTGTCTGACTGGCCTGTCTCGGGGAAGGCAGGATATGGTTCCAGTGATCCATCTCCCTCTCCCACTCCCTTATAGTCCTCAACCCACCCATGTCCTCCCAGAGCTCTGTCACTAAGCAGAGGAGCTCCTGTACCTGGGCCCACCTCCCACAGGTGTGCTCCTGGCTGCTGCCCTGCACCGGTGTGAGAGCTGGGCACAGCCTGCAGCCTGACCCCAGGGTGCCTGCACCATCTTAGCAATGAACCCTAATCGAGCAGACAGGGAATCAATGAGATGATAGAATGTTTTGATTCTGTCAGTCCTCAAAGAAATGATGCTCATTTTGAAGCATGAGTAAATTAAAGTAACTTCCAGAGTTTTCTTCTCTCATCCTTTCTAAGAACATTTTCAGGGTATAAAAGGGAAAAAACAACAACAACAACAAATAAAGCTCCTCTAAAATGGCTGCAGAAAAAAAAAAAAGACAAAAAGAAAAAGTAGTCCAGTCCTTTGCATTTCTGCTCTTGGACTTTTGATTAAGGATGCACAGTATAACCCACCACAAAGATTTCTTGGAATCCAAGAAAACATTTTAAAATTGACTTTCTGAATAATATGACCTATGCATGTCAGAAACCTGAAGAATGGTAATCCAACCATTTTTTTTTTTTAACCACATATTGCCCCACTGTAATCAGACAATATGTGGATTGTGTCTTGAGTGGCTTGAGACTAGTCTCCATACCCATACTTTTCCAAGAATGCATTTTCAAAAGAGCAGAAGACATGGCTTGGTGCCCAAGCAGAAGCTGTGATTAATTAGGAAGAAAAGGAGGCAATATGGAAAACTATACTGCAAACTGTGCACACAATTTCACCAAATACTGAGATAGATATAAGGTGGAATGGTAAGAAAAGGAAAGAAATGGATTGATTCCCAATTGTCAAAGCCAAAGAGATGTGGGCTTGTTTTGAAATGAATGATGTTTATTGAAGTGTCAGAATTAGCTGTCTGTGTTTATGGCATTTAATTTAGTTTTCCTAGACAAAGTGAGACATAAGACTGGGTGAATAAATATAATTTTCATGAAGGATTGTAAAGAAATATGCATAAGCTTTTAGAATGTCTGTCTTTCTAAAGAAGCCTCCATTTAATTTTTAAAATATGTAGGCAAATCTTGTAGACCTTTGTCACAGCTTTTTCAGACTTTGCAACAAAGATTTTGTATGAACTGCCTAGTGTATTCTTTGGTGTTTCAATTCAAATAGTACCATTCAGTATGTAGTCTACATCAGACAATAAATGAAAAAGAATAGGACTAACAATGTTTCATAGCTCGCAGTAGTTCAGTAGAACCAACAGCCCTATCCCCAGAGTGTCCATAGAACACCGAAACCATTCTGGCAGCAATACATAAATACTAAATCAATTACAACTAAAGAGACTAAAGAGCTTCCCCTGACTAGTCTGTTCCCAGGTAACCATTCTCTTAAAACCCAGTAAAGCCAGGAGGCCATTTCACAAACCACTCAGGCTCTTCAGAAAGAAAGAGCATGTGGCTCTTAGCGCACATGTAGTTAACACACACCAGGAGCCATCTCTCTATACTATATAGTTCACGTTACATTGAGTTCACATGAGTTCCGAGGTGAAAGTATAAATCCTAAATGTAAGCACTGAAGGCTCAAGCTTGTAATAACACAGGCATCTGATTTAAAAGATTTATTTACCAATGCTATCATCACAAACATCATGACAAATTCAGTATTTTACATATTGCATACTTTGATGAGGGACTTCCTGGGGTAATTTAGAAATTAAGCAGCAGAATTTAGTTTGATATTGTAGTGTACGAAGCAAATTTTTTTCTGTGTCATTATATAATTAAGCAAATTTAAATATATAGCAATCATATAGCAATTGAGTTGTTTGACTTTTTTATTTTTCTTTCTAGTTTTGTGCAAAGATTTTTAATGAAAACAATCTGGCAATATTGTGAGGAATCAGTGAGCTTTCTGGCAATTGATGCAAATTTGCACACATATAGATACAGGCACTGAAGGTCCCTATTCTCACGGGAAAGTAGTGGCTTTGAGTTCCACTATATTTTCACATACTTCCATGGAGTAATAATGAACACTGTAATGGTTTATATTCTAGAAAGAATATGTATTCCGGAGTGTTAATGAAATGCAGAGTTCTTTTCTTTTTCTTTTCCTTTTTCCTTTTTTTTTGAACGTGTACATGAAATTCCAAAAGATTAGTTCTAAAATCAGTATGGAGGCTGACGCAAACAAAAGAATTGAAGAAACATATTAGCTAAAGCACTTCATGCGGTTTAAAAGTGGACAATCTCATTGCATTTTCACAAATGTTTCATTCTGATGTTTGTCAGACAAATTCAACACGCTAGGAAAAGAAAAAAGTAGAGGCAACTGCTTTGAAACACATAGGGAACAAACTGGAAAAAAATAAGGGGGGGGGAATGACATGACAGTAGGAACTTGAAAGTTTTTTTCAGCTAATTGCAAGGAAGGATTTCAGCTAATTGCAGGAAGGATTTTGCAACAAACTTGCAGCACAACCACAGAAGACCCCCTTTTGCAAAGCGGGCTTGTTACCTTGTAGTTAATTGAGCAGTGCCGCGTTTTCTCAGAAACTTGTGGAAGGATAAATATATCTACACATGAATAAAAGGCAAATACAGGTATGTTTTACTGATTTCAGATGCTAAATAAAACTCGATGACTCTTTTCTTGTCCCTTGTAAAAATTACATCTTATATGTATTCTCCCCTCCCCATTTTTCTTTTTCACCTTACCTTTCCTATTAGTAAAACACCAGTTGGTGCTGCACTGTGCCGCTCAATTCCAGTGTTACAAGCCATGTACAGGCAAAATGAAATTTAATAAATTACATAAACTATGTGTAAACACAAAAACCCCATAGGCTCAATGCCAGTGTAGTATATTTTCACTCCATATGCAAAGTTCGTTTTTACATGATCTCACTTGCTATAAAGAATCCATTTCACTGGCTTGCTTTACTTTCAAGTCTCCTATCACACTGTATTAAATATCCTTACTCTTGCTTTGCCAACCCAAAGGATGCCTGAGGCAGAGTAATCAGCTTTGTGAGTAGGAGGTGATTTGGAGTAGACAAAGAAAAAAAATGTAAGCAAAACCATCAGTCTTTGGGTTTCAAGAAATTGGAGTAAAGAATATGTCTAGATATACATGCCAAATTTGCCTTTCACTCTCTAGTTACATGTGCACCCTAGGATATATCGGATGAGTATAATTTTCATCTAAAACCACCACCACAGAAAAAAAAATAAAAAGAAAACAAAAAACCAATGTATTGTTAACATCTAAATCTGGTGCTTCTGACTGAGATACTGGATCTGCTTAAAGAAACCCTTAAGTCAGAACAGATACCAAAAACCTTTTAAAAAACTTGTATGGTAAAATTGTCCTTTCTAAATAGAGAGAGTTTTTTATTATTCTTTTAAGTTGTTGGGGTTTTTTGTTCATTTGCTTCATACAATTCTACAGAGCAATTCAGAACTTTAAACAAGCATAAATTTTTTTCTTTGAAAAATGTTCAGAGGGGTTTGATTTCAAAAGTGAAGTGAAGGGCAAAGATCTTGTTTCAGATACATTAAAAAATACAAGGGATAAGGGAATATATTTCTATGAAAGCATCTGAATGACCTCATTTATGATATCATCAGCACACCAATGTGGAAATATTTCTTCATATCACTGCTGCTCTTTATTATTGCTCATAATGTATATTTTTATTATGTCTTGGCTGTGGTGCTCTACAAGTTGACAATATTCCTGTATGTAAGTATAGTCGCCATGGAAACACCATGAAAAAGTGACTAGTCACATTTTATATTAAGAAGCATTTATGAAAAGGTTAGTAAATGATTAAAAAAATATGTTAATATATGGTTAATCATTTCTAATAGTCTCACAGGCCAACTGACTACTCATAAAAATGGCTACGACTCTTTTAGTTATGTTCCTACAAGATAAATTACTTATGTTTATTATATACCCCTAATTCTTGTTAATTGGACCTGTAACGAACTTTCCAGTGGATTATCCATACAAAATGCTATCAAGATTTTAAAATACTATGAAATAACATTCTAAAAGCAACATTAGCATGAAGTTCACATTACCAAATTTCCTAAAATAATAGGAATAAATAAAGAGCAGTGCAGTTCAAGAAAATATAGTCAGTACTTTTAAATGAGATGTTCTAATTTAGTGGCTAAGTAGATCAAGCCTCACTTCTTCTGGTAATCGATTGCTATCAGCAGAATGCAAATATCACCTCAGAAAGAAAACATAGCTTTATTATGAGCAAAATACCATATGTATGGCAAAGTAATATGTCATAAAGCAGTAAGTAACGTATCTAGGGTAATTTTTGCATAGGAGATCCACAAATCATGGGTCATTTTCCTTTTACTACAATGATGGTCAGGTTTCATTAAGGAAAATATGAAAAATATGTTTAGAATGATATTTGGGTATATCCCTCCCATATGCTGATCCAAAAAGAGTTAATGCTCCCTGTACAAGTGTGTAATTGCTCAGGATAATAAATGGCATAATTGATGCTGTAATATGCATATTTTAAATTTATTACTGTATCTTTTCAAAATAAGACTCCTGCTATTTCTTCATCAAGTTTTCCTAATCAGACTTAGCAAGATGAAGGTTTTGGTATTACAATTTCTGCCCATTCACATGCATGCATAACAAATTTAGCCTGGTTATTCAAGAAAATGTCAGCAAATGAAATAACCCATCTCTTTTACTGAACTCACATGAAAAAATGCCAGTGGTCCTGATATATAGGGCATCTTCATTCCCAGCAGGTACTTCACTTGTGAAGTCACAACGTGTGTAGCTGCTCCTGTTGTCATTGCACTTATCACTGGTTCTGTCAACAAGAAAGTGGCGCTGCCCAACTGCAGCATAAACATCGTTACCTAAAAGGCAAAGTCATGAGTATGAGCAAAAATCATAATAAAATGCAGCTTTCTGGTGGTAGGGCAATAAGATGGTATCCTTTTAATAAACTGTAAGATAAATGAGATAAAGATAAAAAGCAAAAGTCCTTGGAAGGACAGCTATGGCTGCAAATGGAACCCACTGTAACTCTGGTGGTGCATTATCCTACTTACATCCCTAGTTTACCAGACTCTCACGTTATAATTACTAACACAAGTGGATTCAGAGACACTGTCTTCATGCAGTGTTCAATATTTGCTCCTGATCAAATACATGAGCAAAATAAACAATATAAAAACAGCTCAGTACAGCAACGTTAAGTAAAGCAACTCCAAAGGTGAGGGTGGTGTTAAGACTCATTCCCACTCCTCTGCTTTTCAGCCCGAGCAGCCAAAAGGCCGTATCTTGGTCTAGCCTACCAGTTGCCAATATGTCAATATCAAGAATTCCAATGTTAGTCATTTCAACAGCTCTCAAATTTATTAGGTGCTAAAACTATGGAGAGATGAGTCTCATGGTGAGAGCTCCACCATCCCATGGAGCCCTGCCCCGGGCTGCTGTGCCATCAGATTTCCCTTCCCACGCAGTCACACAACAGCTTTGCTCCTCCAGCAGACCCTTAGACTCCCAATATTCCACTGACCCTGAGCATATAGTTTAACATACTGTGATACTTGGTGTTTTCATGCTACAATATTGTAATATCAAACAAAATAAGTCTCACTAGTCCAGCACTTTTAGTTACATCAGCTTTGTACTTGAACGTTTCTGGTTTTGCAGGTATTTAGGTAAGGGAGCAACAGAAGTTGCTTCAGATGACGAAGGATATAAAAATACTTACCTTCTTTATAGAGAAATGGAGATGTTTTTATGTGTTCTGTATGAACAGATTTTATAAACTTATAGTAAGAGTAAACTATTTTAAAGAGCTTTAAAATCTACTTCCTGTGCATTTGAGAAATACTTGGAAGAGGATATCTGTATAAAATCAGAAAATTTAAAATAGGAAGAAAAATTCAATATCTAATTTCTTAAAGAAAATCCAACATACAAACTGGATTTCTCTGCTAGGGAAAATAAAAACAACAACAACAACAACAACAAAAAGACTTTGGCTCAGTTATATTTGACTTTGAAGATTATTTCAGCTCTGTTGCAACTTTTACAGAAGTTATTTCAGAGTACAGGCATATAATCAAAGAATAGTATTCCTCTCTAATCCAGGAATCTGGACTACAGCTGAATCTACAACTATTGTAGATACTTCATCAGAATGTAGGACAACTACCCGAAGTATAATTATGTGCTACTCTTTTTCCTCCTCTTATTCCAGGCTAAGTTAAATTTTCCTCTGAAGAATGAGATTTGACAGAACTTAATTCTTTGAATAAGGTTGTTACATACCTACAGATACTACTGTGGTTAGCATAACACTTAAGCCTTTTCTGATCCATATGAAGATATTAAGTTACATTTAAATTATCTCCCCTTACGATGAGATTTGCAGATTCATTAGATGCAAAAGCAGTTTCTTACTTCTATAGTCTTTTGCATTTGCTGTTCTGCCTGAAATGTTACATATTCATGGCACAGAGATGTTTGCTACAATATGTTCTAAAAGGATTATTTTGTATTTACCATAATAAATATCATTCTTTTGGAATATATCACAGCCTTCTTTCCTTTATTTTGTCCATTTCCATATGTTATAATTTTTTATGCCTCATCACCATTTATTTTTCACCATAAATCTCACCTGTATGCAGTGAACTATGGACATAGTACAAAAGAAACAAAAATACCAAAGCAAGTGGCTTTTAATTTAAGCACAAAAACCTCTAGTGAGCAATTTTCTTTTCCATCTGAGAGTTTAAATCTGAGGGATTTTTTCTATTTCCCACTAACAGCCATGTAAACAGCTCTGTACTGCGAACAATCAGAACATCAAATGCCATTCAATATTAGACCCCAATATTATTTACTATTATACCCTCAGTGAGGAGTAATTTAGTTAGCCAGGCCTAAAACTGATAATTACCAACTTCAGATATTTTGTTTAGCTGCTTGTTCCAACAGTGTGCATATTCATTTATCTAAAACATTGTTCAGAGTCGCAAAGTTCACCAGGAAACAAATTCTTCCTTCCCTAGTGATCTTTTTGTTTTCTAAGATCAGTTTATATTGTATGGATGTGAAATTTCTAACTGTAAGTTTCCAGAGAATGAGATGGATGTTTATTTAACTGTAGCTTCAAGACCACAGAGACAATTCTGTGAAGTACATCAGGAAGGGAAACATCAGTTAATATTAGCATTTCAGACAAAGTTATTACGGTGAATTACAGCAAAATGCTGCCATGGTCATAGAACTTGGCAACTTCAGCATCACTCACATTTTATTTTATTTTATTTTTACTTTATTTTTTTCACTTTAAATCTTCATCATTTTAGGTGGACGTGACCCTACTTCACAGATAGTAACTAAAAGGTCACATTTCAAACTTATTGTTTGTTTAAAACTCTAGCTTATGCAAAATACATCCAAACCACGATTATAGTTTCAGGTAGACAATTTCTGTAGCCATTCAGTTAAACAAGCAGCAACCTATGCTGGTCACTCCTGGTCATTCAAGACTTCAAGGAACAATGGCAATGCTTCAGCAGCATGTACATCCCACTCTTTATTTAAGCTATAGTTAATTATAAAGTGCCTCCGTATACCTTCTGTGGTAAAAATCTAACAACCAGAACAGAAAATATCCAAGGAGGAGGGAGTAATTTTATCATAACGTGGTATGGGAAACTCCTGCTGACCTTGTAACATGAGTAATGTACAGAGACTGCTTAGATAAAGAGAGGACAAAAAGTCGTTTTGAAACAAGCCTCCCAAATCTAGTTGTATGTGAGTTGTCTTGACAAATATATTTAATATTTTTTGTATTTATACAGGCCCAGATCAACTCTTCAGTTAACCCTCCATGCTCAGGAACAGACATACAGCTCAAAGCTTGTCTGCCACTGCTTTTTGCATAAAACCCAATCAAAACTGAGGTGGTCTGATAGCACATGATGGCATCACATTACATTATGACATAAAATCTCTCACCCACTAAGCAATAACCAAAAATGTAGTAACTTCAATATTCTTAGAGAAATTTCTAATAATCTACTTTGTCCTTGCCGTGCTTATGATGTGGGTTCCCCATCTTATTTTCTGATATATTTTCTGATTTTTTTTTCTTCCTTCTTGATGCAGAAAAACTACAGGAAAAACTGACAGTGAAGTGTCAGAGCAGCAAAAAACGAAGTACAATAAAAGGCAAATAGTTTTGTCTTTTCATTATTTGTACTAATATCAGGGTTTCCTTAAACTGTAAAAGGAACAAAATATTCCCATATTTTAGGATTCCCTCTAGAATATTTAATTAGTTCCTAGAGGATGAAGGAATATTTCAGAGCAAGAACAATCACAACCAAAAAATGGCTTGAAAGGTACACGGCTGCAGCTTCTTTGAGTAGCTTTTTCAGTTCATCATGCTATGATAAAAGGTTCAACTAAGAGCTATCTTGAGATTAATTTTGCTTTCACCAGGTATACCATCTTGATTAAATTCCTGTGAATGAAATCAGAAGCTGTCACAGAAAAAAAAACAAAACAAAACAAAACACAGGAGAAAGTAAGGGAATGCAACCTTGAGTTAATGTACAGTGGAGAAAAGATCTTGGAAATAAATTCTGAACCTAAGTAATTAGACAGAAGTGGAAGGTGGGATTTCTAAAAAAAGAAAAATAAAATTACAAATAAAAGATAATGCAAAAGGAACTTTTTCTTGCAGCTGTCTTTCCTGCTCCATAACTTTACCATGACAAGCAGAAGAGGAGAATGGAGATTAAGTCAGGAGAAGAGAAATGAGTAATTGCAGAAAGCAAAGCCCTTTTGGTTCTTGTCCACTTTCAATACTTTCTTCCCATGACAACATGCTCTGTTTATTGTAGTTAAAATTCCACTCTGACTGTGTAGTCAATCTGACTTTATGGCCAGTAAAAATACTTATCACATAACAGGCACTTTGGAAATCACTAATCTCAAGCTTTCTGTCCACAGCAATTGAAAGGACAATATCACATTTCCTGCTGCATGAATTCAGTTTGGGAATGAATTTTAAATCCCTCAAAACTCCATGTTCTGGAAGGTGTGGCTTTTCTTCACCACTAAACCAAACAAAAAGTGGTGGCATGCTCTCTGATACTTTGCTGCATGGGTTAAGAAGACAAGGTCAGCCACAGGGCATATCTCTTGGATGGCCTATCTTGGACTGTGAGCCTCTCATTTAGTATGCTCTATTGATTATCTCAAAATCAGAGGTTGCAAACTTGTTCTCCAGATAACCAGAAACATTTTTTTTTCCCCAATACTGTACATCAGTAACTAATTATATGCAAGGTTTTGAAATACAGTAGCTGAAAATCTTACTAGTAAAAATGTAGAAGACTGGAATGCACTAACCAGCCATTTCTCATTTGCAGAAGAGTAGCACAACTGGAGTCTGTAGCATCATGGTTCTTAAGATAATACAACTCTTCTTCTAGGATAAAAATATATTACTTTGAACTGCAAGCAGCTTTCTTCTTTTATTCAGCAAATGTAAGGTTGATTTGCAGTTTGGTATGTTAAGGTTTTGTATAGACAAATATTTATGCAAGAATTCTTGCACATGTAATGTACTAATAGGAAAAAAAGATCTTACCCAAAATCTTTTTTTTTTTTTTCTTTTTTGAGCATTTTTTGATGCTGTAAAACCATCATCCAATTCTAATTACAAAATCACACCACAGGAATCTGTTATGTTCCTCTCCCCATCAGTACCTCTGAGGTATTTAATATCAGGGAATAATTCCGTTAGGTTGATTAGCTTTCCATGCCCTGTTTATCTTTATAGAGTAGCAGTTACATTAACATAAAACCAAAACTTCCATTGTACTTTCCATTCTGTTTTTAAAAATGAAATAGCCTCTGTAAATGCGTTATATTAAATGTTTTGGGTAATTACACTGCTTTTTTATGTGTCCTTATTTTCCGTTTTAATGCTGAGTTATCCTCACGAGGATGCCCCTTAGGATAACTAAATATCTTACTTTTATGAATACTCAGGAATCTGAAATTAATTACTTGAAAAATTTAGGCAGCTAAGCCCCAAATTTCAAATCTTGTAAGCAAATGGTGATCAGAAAACAATTCTAGCTTATTTTATGTCTTGACAGCACTGGGATTCACAGAGCCTGTTCAGAGGTTGCCTTGCATGCAAATGCACACTTACGGTCTTCACAAAACACAAAGCAGCCAACAGCAGTTTATCTCAAAAACACTCCCCTTCCCTTTGCCTTCCATCTGTCACTCACTATTTTATATGGTTTTTACTTTTTTTTTTCTTTAATATTACTTGCTAACTAGAGTGCTTAGCCAGGCTACTGGAAAAATAGTTTCAAAGTGCCTTTCTAACCAAGAAGGTTCAGGTCTTTACCTACCTCTTCTAAGAAGGAACCAGCTGTTTCAGAGAGAGACATTTCATCCCTCCTGTGGAAGCTGCCTAAGGTATGGAATTGTCATTGCATGAGTCGTTTTTGTGTAATCAGTGGCTAGTTAGCGCACTGCATTTTTATCTTTTCAGTATCAAGGAAGTTTTATGAGAAGACACCAAAATACAGGTTGGCTCCCTTCCCAGAGAAGCACCATCCCACTTGCATTGACAATTCTACTTTGTCTTTCAGGATGACATCAACAGAAAATTGTTGCCCCAAAAAACATCATATTTGTTCTTCTTGTTCCAGATTACCTCATCTATTCCAAGCTATTTATTACTTTTTAGTTTAATGTGATAAACAGAAGCAGGTCACTGACTTAGCTCTCCATTACCATCAAGATGTGGTCTGTCTCCTTATCTGGCAATTGCAGCAACCCATAGCCAGGAGACAGAATCATGATAGGAAACATGGATTCCCACCCTTATCAGCACCTGGGATGATGGCAAAGTTTAATCATAACCCTGATCCAGACTTTCACTTCAATACCACGGATCAGGAACTTCAAGGCACTCCCCTAGGAAATAAGTATTTTAATCTGGCCTCTAACCATTAAATTTGCATAGCGGACTAGTGACAGTTACTACAAGCACCAGGCGTATTAGTATGACTCTAATGCAAGTGACATTACTGACCCGGGAGAGGAGCCCCTGCATGTGGCACAGTTCCCTATTAGACCTGCTTTGAAGGTGCAGGCAGAGGATTTTCTAGTTCTTCTCATTCCAATCAGGCTTAAACAGGACATAGGCTGAGATAAGTCAGCTGGTGCAGCTGTAGACATGTGAAAAGCAGACTTTTCAGAGTAAAAGAGTAAGAGGCCTAGTGGATTTACACACCTAATGGGATTCTTCAGCAGTTAAGTAAGAAATTTCTGCATTGGATTTTGAAGTTAGATCAAATACAGGCACCAACTTCCCGCTTGAGGCATTTTGACCTTTAACACTTAAACCTCTCTGGGGATGACATAAGAGATCGTCAGGCTGTGAGCACAGCACTCCCACATGAAGAGCTCTGTGCATGTCAGAGGACTCTGCTGTTACAAGCACACAAAGCAGTGTTTTGTTGCACACACTGTTGCAATGGGACAGCACAAGCAGTAGCTAGGCACAATCAGCATCAGCTCTACTCCATATGCTCTCTGTAGGGCTTCTTCATGCTGCTACCCCTTCATAATTCTGTAACCACTAAACAGATTAAAAAAATACAACAGAAATGACCATGCTTCTTGATGTTTCCTACTGACTGACCCAAGCATATCGCCCAGCTCCTGACAAGCATGCAGACCACAGGAGATGCCGTTCTGGGCTCCATCACTTATCCACTGTATGGTAGAAGGACCCAAAGCACCAAGTGCAGTGGTCTGGGTTTCTTTCAGGAGGACAGGTACACAGGAGATATTGCAATGTTAAGTGCTGGAACATTTCTTCCATTTTAACCTTTACAAGGAAAGAGGGAAGCCTTCTTTGAAGACCTAAGCAACTGGAAATGGATAAAGGAACTCAGTGCTTGTGGTCAGAGAGAAGAAATTTAAAAGACCTCTGATCACTTGAGTAAGCTTTAAAGAATCATTTGAAGACATCTGTTTTACTAATTTATTTCACTTTAATGATGTTGTGTCAACTCTAAAGGGAATTTAAAGATTTTTTTTCCCTACTGTTCGTAATTATTGAATACCATATAGTATTTCTCTTCAAGCCAAGAACAATACAAAACCTCAGGAATACGTTCATGCTTACCAGGAGCTGATTCATGTTTTGTTTCTGAATGAAAGGGAGCACCAACAGCAATTAAATATTATACTGGAGCTGGTTGAATGTGGGTTTACTTCATATTTCAACATCCCTGCAGCATTTATACAGACAATTTATTACTTCACCTCAACAGAGGAGTAGCAAATTCTTACATCAATTTCATCATTCATAAATATTGGACCAGACCCATGGCCAGTTTTTCACACAGAAGTGAAAACATAAAGTATTATGAAAGTCATAGAGGTCATCAATGCAATGCATCAGTAGCCTACAGAGTATGTGTTCACCACAGACCTGAATGATTCCTCCTAGAAATGAAACGGCGGCTGCAACTCCAATCCTCTGCATTTCAAACTCTGATAGGCCCAAAACTCCTGAATCATTGTTTGTAGTGAGATTAGTGCTGACTGAAGGAACAAGACGTTCAACTGCATTGGCAGATATTAAGGAAGTTAAAGCAAAAGTTCCTATAAAAAAAAGCCAAACATTAGTCACCAATAATTCTCTATCTGTATTCATGGTCTCTTTTTCTTGCCCATTATGAGTGAAAGTGTCATTTTGTGCATTCATGTCATGCTAAGAACAATTTTTAGGGTAATCTTTTTATGTAACACATTTCTTAAAATAAATACAATTTGTACATGTAAATTAAATGTCTTTTTTTTTTTTTTTTAGCATATTTAGTTTGACGTGTTAACAAAAGAGGTTCAAACACAAAAATTCACAATGATTTCAAGTTATCATAAATGCTTTTAACTCACCCTGGGTGTGATGAAAAACCTTTAAGTCTGACGATCCCAAATGTTCGCCATTCAAATTTCTAGAGCAATTAATTCACACTGCACACTTAGGACCTAGCCCATTACAATTAGCAGATGTATGTGTTCAAAAACTCAACAGTCTGGACTCTAATAAGCAAAGGCAGATTATGAGAGAAACTTTTTTATTTGCTGAGAGAGGTAAAGCAAGCTTAATGACACATAACACATAAGAAATGCCCCACTATGTCAAACCAATGGTCCGTCTTGCCCAGTACTCTGTCTCCAGAGTGGTGATCAGAGACATTATGCAGGGAAAGCTCACAAGCCTGAGCATTTTCTGTAGGCCATTTCCCTTATAATCCCCCAGCACCCATAGCTGTGGTGTTAGGGAACTGCATCCTTATATGGCCCTTTTAAATGTTTTTTTATGGACCAGCATCCATGAATTTGTCAAATCTCTGAGCCCACTTGTACTTTCTGCCTCCACATCCTCTGGGAGTAGGCTCCAGAAGTTCGCCATTGGCTGTTTTATTTTCTTTAATCTATAATTTGAAAGCCTTTTAAATTGATCCCTCACCAGTTTCATTGGTCTCTCTACTGTTATAGGACCTGACAAATACAGTTCTACTTTCACCTTGGTCTTCATAGAGTAAACCTCCCAGCATGAATTACTTGGGAACCTACCATGGATGCCTCCTCCTGAAAAATGACCAGTAAGTTCTATCTTTTGCTTCTTATCTGTCAGCCCACTAATAATTAACAAAGGAACTTTTCTTCTATCACAAGGGCAATGTAATTTCTTTAGTAACCTTAAGTGTGGAACCTTATCAATTAACTGTTTGACCATTCTGATATCTTACATTTGAAGTATTTCCTTTTCCATGTGCTTACTGACACTCATAGAGTACTCTAGGAGGTTAATGAGGTAGGATTTTCCATTACAGGCATGTTATAGCTGCTCAGCATTTTTTAATTATTTAAATGAATATTTATGGACAAAAAGGGTGCTCAAAATATATGGCTAAATTCTTACTGAAACATTTGTCGGTGCAGACATTTGAATAATCAGATTCTGCAGAGTGAATTTTCTGTGTGATTACCCAGAAGCATCTTTCTTCCTTTCAGGAGTTTTTGTCCTCCACAAGGAAAACATTCCTCCTCCCTGCTTACATCTTCTGACAACCACAGTGTCTGCATCCCTTTACCCAGTCATACTGTTCTTTACTACCGGGTCTTTCTCATCCTTCTTGCAAACTTCTGAGGCCACCAAATGCCCACTTCTTTGATGCCCACATCAAAGAATTTGTGCTTCAATCTCATGAGTATTATTTTCAGCTTCCACCTATAAGTTGTGTTCTTTGGAGTCAGAAACAGCATTTTCCAAGCTATTAGGAGATCAAAGTCAATCAACTCTTGCAGCAGCTGTTGGCTCTTCTGAGGACAAGCAAGTAACATAATTCCTAGCATAGTTGACAAGGAGGACCTTTTGCTGCCTATCTAATCACTTTTCAAGTTGGACAGGAGTTGTATTGAACTCACCAGGAGAATCAATTTTTAATAGAACAGCAGGTAATAGGCACAGCAAGTTTGGGAGTTTTTTTCCTGAGAAACACAGGGTTTGTCTTTTAGACGGGTGAGAAGTAATGTGTGTTTTCTATGGTTTAAAAAGCAGCCAAGCCATTTTCATTCCTGTTTGCATATATCTTGTTGTCTGAGACATTTGTTAAAATATTAGCTTGAAGCAGATTTCTAAAGTACAGTTAAATACAAAAGCCTGTTTAGTCTTAGATAATTTTCCTTCCACTGGTCTTATAATAACAACAACAAGAAATTATTTTGTTTCTGATCCCTTTTTTCTGAAAAAGTTCTAGCAAACAGACACTTACCTGTTGCAACATGACGCCCCATTCCAAATATGGCATATATAGTGACAGGGAAGAAAGAGCCATATAAACCAAAAACTGGATGGACTGAAGACAGAACTGCAAAGGCCAGCCCTATAAAAAGTTTAAAAGTTTAATGAAATTACTTTTCTATATTCTGCATTCAATATTTTTTTTTTTAAATGGGAAAACATCTACAATTTTATTAACATCAGTGAAAAAAAACCCACCTTCATTTACAAAAACCGAGTGTAAACCAACTACTGTTCAATATGGATCAGGAAGAACTGTTGAAGGTTTTTCATCTATCGTCTGTCATCGAAGTCCTCGTGCTTTCTTGAGTCATGGTCACCAGCAGAAACAAACGGGTCACAGATACAATCTATGGCACCAGTTACCATGTTTCCAGTCATCTCCCTTAGTCGTTCCAAACTTTATTTTAATAGAACATCCTCACAGGAGGAGGCAGCACCATTTCACCCCCACCCTCACAAACACAGGCTGGAGACTGCCAGGGCTCCAGGCAGTCAGATGGTTATTTCTTACAAACAGTTCAAACCCTATAATTTTGGTTTGGATAAAACCCCTTCAGTCTGCTTTCTTCTAATTTCAAACTAAAAAAATATTCCAGAGTTCATTGTCTTTAGCTACCTGGGTTTTTTAATCCTTTAGATATTGTCAGTTTATTCACTATGTAAAGCTTTCAGTCCAGACATAAGAAGTATTTGATTTTCATGTTGAGATGGAAAATTGTCCTGGTTTGAGTTAGAACAGAACTAGAATAGACCTTTCACAGCCTTCTTGTATTAAGTTTCTAGAAGTGGTGCCTCATTTTTTTCCACGGTGAGGTCATGGCAGGCAGGATAAAGCCAAAATTACCAGCCTTTGACTCTAAGTCCTGGGTCTGTTTGTTAGCTTTATGCTCACATTACTGAAGCATGTCAGTCGTGAGCAGGAGCAGAGAGGCATTCTAAAACAGAATTAGTAAAGACTTTAGGCTTTATGTTTAGGCATATAATATTCTGAAGATTCAAATATTTTTAAAAATATAATCAGTAGTATTTTTCAGGTCATTTCATTAATCTTCCTATAAAACTGCACTACAGTGCATTCCATATGCTCAAGAACTAGTCACAAGACAGGAAACATTATTTTAATTATTTTTTTTTTCATTCCAAACAGTAATAATGCTCAAAAGAAATAGATCATAAAACAAGGATCCCACATAATCTTCGCTGGCAATACGGAGAAGCCTCCATGGCGGTGACATTAAGGTTTTCAAATAAGAATATAAATTCCATGGAAAGAAATGCAAACAAAGAATGAACAGTGAGTTCAGATACAGTACATTAATAGTGTGGTTCTTTAACTACCTCCTTATCATAACACAACACTGTGTGGCACAGTTTCATTGAAAACCATGCTTCTGGACTAACACCAGGTGCATAACAAGCCTCTGACACACCACAGTGAAAAGCAAGAGGTGTTGCACCACTGCTGGTAAATGTCAAATGCAGGTAACTACAAAATAACAAGCTTGATAAAAATAATGTCAAGGCCATGTCCTACCACAGGAGAAAGGTCTTGGTTTAAATTGATAGTTTGTACTAATCAGGCTAGTACCAAAACTACAGCAATAAATAAAAAAATAAATAATATTTTCTATAGCAAGAGTTATGAATCAGCAGAGTATGGTCAACTAGTTAATTTACTGCATCCAGGAATACATTCATGATACATACATATGTTCTGAGGAAACCTATACCACGTCCTTTGGAAATATGATGCACAAACCAGAAATTTAAATGAAGAAGCAGGAAAAGTAGCGAGTCTATAATGAATTTGAGGAGTTCCAAAATTTGTGTCATTTACTACTTATTGTGAAAACTTATAAATGAAAATGGTTTTTTTTTCTGACAGTTTATACACTCAAATATCTTTTTATTGCAAGCTTTTATTCTTAATTGTGGCTATACTGAGATGGTCAGACCACAAGTTTAGGGAACCCAAAATGACACTAATATATCCTATCCCACTCAAAATGCTATCTGCAGTTGTGGTCACACTCTGATGCTTCAGAAAAGGACATTTCCTCCCTTTGCTCACCCAGATGAATTATGTTGTAAGAAAGGTATTTCTTGTAGATGCCCTAATATCTAGAATTAACATATATTTGATGAGTCTGCTATCAATCCGTCTTGGAGAACCAACAAATTTGACACCCAATGATTCATATCACAGGCTTCAATTTCTAACTCCAGGATAGCTAGCTTCTACTGAAAAGAAAAAAAAAAAAAGAAAAAAAAAAGAAAAAAAAAAAGCCACAGAAAACATTTTTTAATATTATATTTCATAACAATTTTCCTATACAAATCTACAGTTCTGGAAGATTCTTTGACAATGGCTTGTTAAAAGTTATTAACACAAAATTTTGGAAATAATTTACTGCCAAAAACTGGAAAGCTCAGTACCAGTTCTCTCAACTGTTCAAACATACACCAAGTTCTGTTTCCCAGGTACCATTTGCTGGGGCTAAACATGTGGGTTGTACCTCCTGGCTGATTCATTTAAAGACAAAGTACCAAGAGATTAAAAGCATTCCTTACTTCTTCTGTCATTCAAAGCCTGAGGGAAATGAAGAATGTGAAAGCAAGATGGGAGGAACCATCCTGACAAACATACCATAAAGCCTTCAGACCCCAATGGTTGAGTTAGCAACCATTCTGTCTTTCCTGAAGGATGCTTCAGTGCAGTTTCTTCCCATGCCACTGTCTCCTTCAGTTTGATGAGAATTAAACACCTCAGCTGTAGTAGTCATAGTACCTGAATTCATAGTATCTCACAGTTTGTGAAATGCAGCTCTCCCAGTGTACTACTATCTGGCAACTGCTTTGGAGGTATATTTGAGAAAGCCCTGTTCTATTCTGCCACTTTGCAGACCTCCAGATACTGGCACCTGTATCTTCGTGCTCAAAAGGAAGGATGTACACAAGAAAGATACAACTGGACTGTGTGACACATTTATGAATTCTCTATTCAAGATAGCTTGACCATTCTATACATAAAAAAGCTTGGATACACTCCCAACCAGAGAGAAAATAAAGCCTAGTCTTCTTTTAATGGTGCTACTAGAAAAAAAAAAGAAAAAGCTATGACTATTGAGAGATGATAAGAGATTAAATATTTAGACCTCTTTAGGATGAATTTGATACAATATCTGAACACCACAGAGATTTTATAAACTATTATATACAGAATTCTATGAACTATTATACACTGGTCAGCCATAATACAGGAAAAATCTGGCCATCTCCAAGATAAAATTAAAGAGATATTTTGAAAGTGGATTATAGGGAATTTTTTTTGCATCTCAGTAAGAATAAATAGAGAATGAAACTGGTAAGAGGTTTCTGGCAAGCAGGTAACTATGAAATACTCTTTTGAGATGACATTGTGGTGAAACAAAGACCAACCATGACTGATGAGAGACCTTAATAAAGATGAAATCCATAATCCAATAAAATCCATAAGATTGAAATCCATAAAAAGTGCATCTGTTTTGACAGATTGGTGGCCATGGATCTCAGCACTAAGAGTTTTCCCGATCTCTCTGACCTGGAAGATTATAAGTGAAGTAATTTCTTCTTCTTCCATCAGGGAATCAACATTTTCTTGTCTTGTCAGTCTCTGTCCATGGTGCTCAGGCACCGCCCAGGCACAGGGATATGACATCTGCACAGCTTATCTGGTCATACTAAGACAAGTGTACCTGGACATTAGGCTCCAAAGGAGTCAGAGGTTGTTCAGAAGCTGAACTGAGAAGTCTGTACTAGCACATGTGTAACTTTGAATAATTTTAATAGACATTAGAAATGAAATATTGCATGCATAGCAGCATCTGTGCCTTTCTCCTCTGCTGGAAAGGCACATAATTATGAAACATCATTGTACGTTTACTTACTAACATGTTACATTTCATGATCAGCTGACATCATTGTTCTTTGCATGGGAAAATTATAAAAGACTTCAGCTGGACATTCTCTTCCACAAATCATTTATGAACTCCACGGATTGTCCAATGCATTCTCTAAGAGATTTTTCTGGCTCTGTTTCCAGATCTGCTTATTCAATTTCATCTACACATGCTATTTGTATGCCAGATGTATATTTACAAGACAGCTTTACTCTTTAATAAAATTATTAGCTCCAGTTAGTCTGCTCAGAGTACATTTATGTCTAAATTTATGGTCATAGCCTGAAAAAAGCAAACCAGAAACCATCACCCTTGAGAAGACACAGCTGGGGCTCCTCCATGAAAAGCTAAAAAAACCAAAACCAAAAAACAACCAAAGTCTTTGGCATCGTGCCTTCCAAAACACTGGGCACCAGTTCTGGAATGCATGAGGGCAGTATAGTTCATTTTTTTAATGGCAAGGTCTCCAGCCAGTGTTAAGTAATTAATTATTCAGTAATAAATCCAGCTCAAGATTAAATTAACTCTAATTAAAACATAGAAAACATGCCAATCCTCAAGGAGTTTGCAGGCTTGCAGAATGAAGAAAGAAGTTGGCAGGAATAACGGTACTGATTTCATCAGATGCCATCCACGTATTTCACTTTTAGGGGAAATATGTCTCAAGGGCCCTCCCCACCCCCCCCACCTCGGACTGTCTAAGCCCCCTTCCCACCCCCCGCGCCCTCGCTAACG
>JAAGNO010028956.1:0-44508 GCA_033439905.1 Ceryle rudis
TTCAGAGGGATGCTCTTGTGTTCCAGTTTGTGCCCATTGCCTCTGGTCCTGTCATTGGGTACCACTGAAAAGAGCCTGGCTCCCTCGTTTAGCATTTCCTCACTTCAGCTAACTGTACACATCATTAAGATCCCCCTGAGCCTTCTCTTCTACAGGATGAACAGTCACATATCACTCTGTCTTTCCTCATAGGAGAGATGTCCCAGTCCCTTCATCATATTAGTGGCCCCTCACTGGACTTTCTCCACTAGGTCCACATCTCTCTTGAGTTGGAGAGCCCAGAACAGGACACAGCAGTGACCTCACCAGTGTCCTTACCCAGTCTCCTCACTCTTTTTCTCCCTAATTCTCTTCTTCTGGCCACCAAACCAAAGTTTATTGGTTTGTTTTGGTTTGGTTTTTTTTTCCAGTTCTGTTTATCACAGTCTTTTTTATGTATGGATATTGATTTAGTAGCAGATTCTTGAATAAATTCTCTAAGTCCTATTTGCTACTGTTTATGGGAACACAATGCTAGTGAAAATGTAACATGAATGAAAACAATATTTTAAAGAGGAAGTTCAGATGAAGTCCTTAATTGTCAGCCTTCAAAGCAATAGCACAGCGGTGGAGAGAGATTCCAATAGTCTAGGAGGATAATAACTAAGAAAATTTAATGGCTTCTTTGGAAATGTTGATTGAAATAATAGTAGCATCCTTGTGATGAAACATTTTGCTTAATATTGAACTACATTGTGCTAAGTGTAATTTACAGTAAGACAGGTCTTTTTCTCACTGCTTTGACGTGTGTACTCAGAGAGTTTTCTAGATACAGATCTCCCTTCCTTTCCATTAAAAATATTTCATACTGTAATGTGATCCATCAGAGTCTGTGTAAATAAAAAGGAAGCAAAAGACATATTTTGCAGGTAGAGGCGCAATGATCAGTGAGGATGAAACTAATTCAGCATAAACTGATATTAAAGTTTTCTAGAAAAAAATGCAATAACAAGTGGCATCTACAACTGATATCATCATCATCATCTTAAATAAGGTTGTTTCAAGAACTTTCTTGTCCAGCTAGCAGCTGGGATTATCCATCATTCCCATGCTAGGGAAGAGAAAGTTATGTCATGTACCCAGAAAGTGAGGGTACTTACTGCTATTGTTACTTTTTCTCACAGACTGTCTCAGAAATAAGAACTGCTTTGCAGCTGATGACTTGGTGCCACTGTGAATGGAGAGGCTGGCCCTAGGAATATAGAAAGGATGTCATGCAAAGTAGGCATGTAGAAAATAATTCCTGAAGCAGGAAACCTAAATAATTCTCCTTGACATTGGTTTTCATATGTTGAAATCATGGAAGGTCTCAACTAGTTTCGGCATCACCTGAGAAAACCATGTTTCAGTCAGGATCGAAACCACGTATGTCTTTATTGGCATATGTTTGCATCTTCAAATACTTTCTTGGTTCCAAATCTGAGAGGAGCATTTCCAATCAGTGTGTCTGAGCATGCACGTTATATGTAGCATGTACACGCGTGCACAGGCACACACACACACACACACAAACAAGCACCTGTGTACACTTTTACTTGCACTTCTTTTGGGGACTAGCACAGCTTTGTGTGCCCTCTCTACGTGTGATTAAATATTAATTAGGCTTCTAATATAAGCAAGTGAGTTCACAGGCCCAAGTGCTACATAAATAATGCATGAGGTACCCGAAGGCTCAGCCCAAGAAGCTGATTGGCCACCTTGGATTTGTATAATTATGAAGTTTCATTATTAACAGTGGAAGCGGTGGAGAGATTTGCCTAGCTGGAGGGACTTTGAAAAAATAAGCTGTCTCATTAGGGAAAAAGGAAATAAGGCATAATATGCAAACTTGTTAGTAAAAAAAAAAGGGGGGGATAAAAATTAAGCATGGCTCTAACAGGAATGTTTTCTCTGTATATATAAACATTTCTATATGTATAAAAAGACTGAAATTCAAATAGGTGAGGTCTATACTACATCTACTGCATTTACATATGCTACATATAGTACATTTAACAGTTTTGTTTGCAAGAGGTCTTGCTTAAAAGCTTTTGTTCTTGGTATAAAATAATCTTTCATACTTTACAGAAAAATCCACAGGTAGCTTAAAGGGTTCTGCAAAGTGAGAGGTACGGAGGTCAAAGAGACTGAACACAGTCCAGGGTTCTTGCTAGAATGTGTGTTGTGCATGCAATTAAATCTCAAGGTCAAACAATTTACAGACAATTACTTTTCTAACATCTCCAGAAATGCCTGCTTACACGTCTTTAATTTTAAATGATACTGATATTCCAATTCTCCCCAAAGGTTAATGCTGACTAAATCCAGCTGTGACCTGACACGATGCGACAGCACAGTGCCTAATTATCCTCTGGATAGTCATTTACTTTAAACCATTAAAGAAATAGGCTGAGAGGAAGATTTAGGACCCAGAAAAAATGTTAGCCTGACTTCTTTCTTCTTGAGGATGGGATGGGCTGAAAAATAAAAATAAAATCTTGCTAAATGTTAGCCATTTGCTTTGATGGCAGAAAATTGTTCATCCCACTCTGTTTTTTTTACAGGTTAAATTGCTAACTAGTTCATTTTATCCATTGCCTACGGCTGGCGCTAAATGTCAGTGACAAATTTTGTACTTGTCTTGAAGAATGAATTAAGTTATGCACAAAAGCTATAGTGCTCTTTTTAAGATGAGTGAATTGCAGAGGGAAAAAAAAAGTTGCTCGTTTGAAAAAGGATTATTTCGATTAAAGGCCTTTTCTATTGTAGTGGAAGACAGGTAGTGGTTTAAGATAATTCTGACAGTTACCTCCCACAGAGGCTGCAGTCCTCTACTAGAAATTTCTTTAAGAGCACTTGTGTCAGATTATATACTATGATTATTATCATAAGACCATTTGTGGCAGAAAAGGAGGGGAACAATTACAGAAAATGGCAACTATTATTCATTAACTAAGGTAAAACTGGTTTTTCTTCAGTGAGGTCAGCATTCCATCATTGTCACACAAACCTTTCTATGGTTTGTAGCAATGGCAATTAAAAAACCCCAAAGTATTCTGTGCCAAATGTTGGTAAGAAGGAACTGTTCATTCAGCAATTTATATTGAGAAGACCTGGCACAGACTTCACAATCCATCTGGCTTTTAGTTCTCTGGTAGCACCCCGTCACCTCTGAGTGAATAAAGTGTCTAAGAATGATTGCTACCAGCATAGTGTTTGAAATTCTAAACTGCGTTACTATCCATAGGCTAAGCCTAAGGGAACTCTGCATGTTCATATATTTTATTTTATTTTCATGTGCACTATATCTGTTTATTGAAAATCTAAGGAGAGCTTGAAGTTAAGACTAGACTTTACAGCTACATCTGTTACAGGGGGGCTTCATTAGAAACTCAACATCTCTCACCCCACTGAGATGGCAGAACTGATGCTCAGTTGAACTAACGGTGCCTCATTTGCTCTAGATATAATTATTACTACAGGGCAATAATTACTTTATTTTTGTGAATTATGGAAGTGCTTGGTATTTCCAACTTCAAGTGGAGTACTATTGTGCTCTGCACTGCACAAAAACAGAGATTTAAAAGAAATGTTTTTAGTGGCACCCACAGGTTTTGGCAGATACTTTTCTCCTCTCACTATGTGCATAAATATTTTCACTGATACCAGCTGTAGAAAGTGATATGGTAAATGCTAATCTCAGTACAGTCATAGCAGTCACAAATGGAAGTTAGATCTGTAATTTCAAGTTGAAAGCTGAAATGAAAAATCTAGTGATTATGCACTACTGCCCTAAGCTACTGAAAGCTTCCCTCTTTCTTTCTCTCTACACTCTCATACTCAGGCAAGAGGATAAGGTTTCCTCCCCAGGAGAAAGAAAAATACAGATTATCAGTTTTCTGGTGATAACTCTGCAACTCCTGAAGACACCTTGGTTCTAAAAAGTAATACAGGCTGGGGTACATCTTGCCTTACTTTGGTCATATAAAGCATAGGTATCTCAGTCTGAGCTCCTGGTTTTGTTCCATTTTTGCTCCTGCTCTGGTGAGAGGAGAGAAAACAGGAATGACCAGATTCATTCCATATAATTTCAGGCTTCTATTTAGAATGAGTTAAATTTTCCTCTGAAGGTGCTTGGTTCTTTCCATTTTCTTTAAAGAGAACCTAAAGTTGGTTGCAGTTTTAGATTCCCACATTAGGGCATATGCATCACACCACTGCTAACTTTCCTTTGCCTTAACTTTTCATCTCTGCCCTGCCTGCTCACATTTGAAGAATTCATTTCCACTCTCTATGCATAAAAATGTGTCCTTCAAAGTTTTTATGAAGTATATTTTAAGCTGTTTCTCTGATATATTTTTTTCCACACACTTTTGACCTTCCCGTTCATAAGCTAGTTGGAGCATCTTCAGTCCCATACATGTACAGGTTTGTAGGTTTTTTTTTTATAACCTCAAATCACTTACATAGCAGCCTTCCAAGTTTTTTACTTTGCACATTCTTTGCAGCACAAATAAGTGTTGTAAGAGTGGTGTCACCAAAATTTTGCACAGGGAGAGAATCTTTCTTGCTTCTGCTTTGTGGTATATGAGAATTTTCTTAACTGTTAGTGCTACAACATTGCATGAAGAAATTATACTGAGATAGAGATTCATAATTTCCAGTAATAGTGCTTTTCAAAAAAAACCCAAACACCCAAACACAAAACTCAGGAGATTTTGCTCCCAGTTACCTATTTCCTTGCATTAGACTGTATCAATAACTATGTTTATAACTGTCCATTTTGCTGACTGTGGCCCTTAAGCTAGGTGGTCCTTTGCAGCACTTGGGCTCAACTCACTGTTGTATCATCCTACTGACTTCTCTGTATTCTGATAGCTCAATGTCCTAAAAATGATTGCTCTTAAAAATACTGAGACATTTGGCCAACAGTTATTCTTTTTGGCATCTACTAAAACTAGCACTGCAGATTGGTAATTTGATACATCTGATGGCCTGAAATGTTGATAAGGAAACTACTGCATTTTTGAATCTGTCAATGGGTCAGGCTTACTACATTTCAGTGACTCAAAGTAACTAGAAGTGTCTTACACGAATTTAAGCATTTTACCTAAGACAGGCAAGCAGCAGTGGAGAGAAAGAGAGAGATCTTCAGAGGGCAGTCCACCTCCCCGGCTGAAATAGAAAAGCAGATCTAAGTTTAAAGCAAACAAATAACAAAAAAAACCGAAAATAGCTTTGCTCTCTGAGAGAGAGAGAGAAGGATGAAACAACTTATTGGTAACAGATCATATCATAGAATCATAAAGTGGCTTGAACTGGAAGGGATCTTAAAGATCATCCAGTTCCAACCCCCTGCCATGGCCAGGGACACCTCCTGCTAGACCAGGTTGCTTAAAGCCTCATACAGCCTGGTCTTAAACACTTTCAGGGATGTGACATCCACAACTTCTCTGGGCAAGCCATTCCAGTATCTCACCACCCTCATAGTAAAGAACTTCTTCCTCATGTCTAATCTAAATCTAACCTGCTCTAGTTTAAACCATTGCCCTTGAGTTTAAAACCATTGCCCCTTGTCCTACCACCACGCACCCTTATAAAAAGTCCCTCTCATAGTCCTATTCCACAGACAGTGTACAAAATGTAACGTGCTCTTCAAACACTGGTGTGTTTCTCTTCATTGCCTGCTCAGTAGATCTTGGAAATTTACCTTGCACTAAATGTTTAACTCCTGGATGGATAAAATTACATGGGATTAATATCAATGTGTGTTTTCTGTTTGCAAATGGATTTTCTACATTTCCCGTTTTATTTATTTTAGAACTAGGAGAATGTTATTCAAGAAAATGTAATAGTCAAGTGTGCTAAATATTATGTTCAGTTCTGCAGAGTGAAGGAAACATTTCAGTTTCATGTTTATCCTTAGAATAGAATTGTGGAAACTGCATCTTTTTCTTATGACCTTTTTTCATGCCTTAATTATTGAATGGTCCTCTGCTAAATTCTTTTACTAAAAGTTGTAATTGTCTTCAGCTGAAACGTCCAGCATGGGCTGTAGAACTTTCTTATTATCATTTCCAGGACAAATCCATACTGAATCATAGTTTCTGATCCAGAGATCCTGTCTGTTTGAGAGCACTTTCTCAAGTGAAAAAAAAAAAAAAAGACTTAAAGCTGTAAATTTGAGAACTGTTTTCCCAGCAATACTACTTTATAAAATGAAAAAAAAATTTGCAAAGGATTGAGTGAATATATTTTGGTAGCTAAGAAGTACTTAAAATATTTGAAAAATTTCCAGTGGATAAATTTAATCTAATTTTTTTTTAAAGGCTAAAGGAATGAATACATATATGTTTAGTACTAAGAGGTAGAGAGCATACCTCTGTTTTGTTTTGTTTTTTAAAGCTAAATGTGGAAACAAATGCAAAAGTTCTGCTTCCAGTAATTCTCTTCAGTAATTTACTCTGCGAGCATTGGGATTGAAATCAGTGGGAGCTGTAAAGATGGATAAGAAAATATGTGCCTCACAACAATACCAAGAGGCAAAAAAAAGATGTAAATCTATATATCCTGGTTAAAATATATCAACTAATTAAGTGTCTGCAATACAAGAACTGAGGGGGGGTGAAGGGAGGAAGAAGGGAGTAAAATTCAAATAATCAAAGTAAACCTGTTGTTATCATTACATAGCAAGGTGTAATTATTTGCAGTGTGAATGAGCTGGTGTATTAAAAACAGCACACGTGTTCCTGCCACAGGTTTTGTATTTAGAGCATATCTGTGATCTGGGATTTCCATTTTTCATACTGAACTCCTTTCAGTGTAGTTGTTTCTTTCCTGCAGTGCTACCTGTCACCTGTTGAATTGAAGTGTAAGTGACTGGTAACTTAAGAATATCAGCAATTTTTCTCCCTCTTTTTCTGGGAATGTTTCCTTTCTATAATGAATTAATGGCATATCCAGGCAAAAAGAAATGCAGAAAGCAAAAATATCCCTTTGGCTGCAGAAGAGGAAAACCACTGTCCTCACTGCAGGCTCAGCTCCTGCCACTGCCCCTTTGACACACCCCAAGCACTATGGCACAGAGTCCACTGGGTGAACAGCAGGCTTTGGCCTCCCTCAGCTGCACGTGCCTAAGAGGCACACTTGTGACAACATCTAGCTTGTTTAAAAATGATTGTAGGAAAGAGAAGAGATGCCGTGCTGTTTGTCTGGAGGGAGTTAATCTACTTGCTGCTGGCAGTAAGGTACTATAATGTGCAGTCATGGGCAGCATAAAAGCTGATCAGTGAGGTTGTTATGTGAATGATCAATAATATGGAAAAAAAAATTAGTAAAAAGCTTGAACTCTAGTCCCTCCCCATACACAGATTTGGGAAATCTGCATGACACAAATGCAGATTTGAATTCAGAATGGTGCATTTTGGTTTTGAGTGAATAATAAAATCTTGTTAATGTTTTACTTAAGAAAACATTTCTATGTGTGATAAGAATTCCTCCTGTAGGATTTTTAAAGTTCCATATTGGTTGGATATTGTAACAGACATTATATTTTGCTTTGTTTTGTTTTTCTTTTCTGAATAAGGAATATTCCATTTTCAAATGAAAATCCTTGTTGATTGAAATTTGTAACTTTGGTCATGTTGCTAAAAAGCTGGTCCAGTGTAATTTTCCTCTTTGCTACTTTCTTACATACACTTATCTTGATCTTTTTGAGTTTTCAGTCACTTTCAACCTTTTTTTTCTGGATAATAATAATTGGTTTTACATCTCCAGAACATCTCTCTTGAGGCTTCTTTGCCAGCCCACTTCCCCTCAGGATAGCTCAGGGTCCATTTGGATAAGCTGCATTTTCCCTTGCCTCAGTCCTCTAAGGAAACTTAACCCTTCGTGTCTCCTTAATGTATGACACACTCTAAAAAAATCCCCAGTGATCAACAGTTCCAAAAGAGCACAGCTAAGTCTGTACTAGTCTTAAGCCTAAGCCTTTATTGTTGTTCCAGTGACATAAGGATCCATGGTTCTGGATAGGTTCTTTCACAATGAGACATAATTCAATTTTATTTCTAGTAAAAATTCTATTGTAATTCCTGCTCCTTTTTTTTTTTTTTTTAATTGTGTTGCATAATTTTGCATGTCTCAGATGTGTACCTGTGAAAAAATAACATAAAGTATATAAATTTGTTGGGTAACTCTAAATTAAAGGATGATGAAAAGGGAGACATCATTGCCTTGCTAGTTTTTTTCCCCTCATTCTTTCAAATTCACTACAGCCAGGAACGGACACATTTGGATGTGTTAGATAGAGACTCCTAAGGGTAACAGAAGCAGTATGCAAGCAAGAACAGAGTCAGATTAGTTTAATTTTGGTTTTTTAAATACTGTCTTGGCATGTGAAATTTTCTGAAGCTAAGGGCATTGCATAAATAGAAACAGTATTATGCTATGGTGTTTATCAAATGCTCCTCATCTACTGCACCACCCCCATAAATCCACCAAAGCTTTTATTATTCAGGAGTGGGAAGGTAAGCAGAATGGAGTGAAAGCTACAGAATGATTTAAACTGTGGGAACTTAATCAATAAGACTGTTGCAGAGAACTCCCAGGAAAGAGTGTTGTTTTCCATCCAGATGATAATGAGGCAGACTAGCAGCAACCTCTGGAGAAGGATTGCTGGAGCAGTGAATCTGTGGTACAGCTTTGCTAGTTGCTAATTAATAGTTTGAGGCCAATGGGACACTTTTTTTCCCCTCTACTACTTGTAGTTTCTTTCTGGTTTGTCCCACCTGCCTCTTTTACTGTTGGGGTCACTGGGCTGAGCTGGTGTCATGGATGAATAAATCTGACTCAGTTTGATTTACCAGCAATTCAAGATTTATTAATAAAATGAGATAAATCAAAGGCTGATTTTACAATCACTAACAAGTGCTTTAGTAAAACAGTGACTTTTTTACAGGTTTGAGGATGACAAGATTCACACAATACAAGGTATCTCCAACCAAAGCATGTGTATATGCATATAAGCAAAGTGTGCAGACGCAGAAATACTTGGCCAGTAAAATATGCAGATGCCAACACTCATAAAAGCAAATGAAGAAAATCAAACACCTAGACAGGTAGAGAGGGGGGTAAAAGAAACCAGCCTATAGTCCAAATTTTCCCCTTCGAGTTTAGAGTAAATATTCACAAAACATCAGCATTTCTCAACAGGTGGGATTTTAGCCTCGAGGAAGTGGTCTTGCCCAGGCCTTGTGTCACCTCCATTGGCAGGTTGGTGCTGAGAGGCATCCTAACTCAGGGGAGATGCTGCGATCCAGGAGAGCTTAAAGGGTCTCATTTTGGATCACTATTTATAATTGACTTTTTTCAGGTACTTTTCCATTTCAGCCTAACTCGTGTGTTTCAATATTCTGGCTTACACATGCCCGGGACTTACTGGATCTTGGGGTCCTGGTATCACCCCTCTGAGCCATGACACAAATACCAATGTACCAGGTCATAAGAAGATCAACTGATCATCCAAAACAATAAGGAGGGGAGTAGGAGCCAGATGCAGTGAAAAGGCACCTCAACCCCCTGGGCCACTGCAGGAGAGAATTGTCATTATTGTCCCTAGAGAACAGGGGGAACAGGAGCCGGCAGGCACCCCCTTGACGCTCTGGTATGCTGCCTTTCACAACCTGTACTTTTCCAGTGGATTACTGTGTGGTCCAGGGAGGAGAGTCCTACCTGTATTAAGTGGCCTGTGAATGGGGGGGAAAATCATATCACCATAGTTAGTTACTGGAATTTTATGCAAATATAACAACAGTGCTAAAAAACCCAAGTTTACCTTTCTTCTCCCTCCTTTGTTCTTGGCATTATTAGTAAATTTATATTACTATATAGAATTTAATCTTTCCCTATATTACAAAAATAGTATTCTTATTTAATCTTAGTCCCTGAGACTTGCATCCCAATTTCAGACAGATGAATTAATTTTGTTGTTTGACATCTGTGGTCTTATTGGAAAAGACAATCCAAAACCCAAGCAGGATAGCAGTTAAACATGACTAATATTTGTGATGTGCAAATTTAAATAATTTTAAGTGTTGTTAGCTTGAAGAGGTTGAGAATGCACGTTTCATGACAGTTAAATTCAGTACTGATTTTTCTCACCTTTGTAGTCCAAAACAGAAGAGGGATCCACTTTAACACCTCTAAAGGTCTGGCTGAATGATACTATTACATCTGTATCTTTGTGACATGTATTCTCATAGTTCTTCCAACCTCCAATGTAATTATGTAAATAAGAATCATAGAATCATAGAATGGTAGAGGTTGGAAGGGACCTCTGGAGATCATCGGGTCCAACGTCCCTGCCAATGCAGGAACACCTAGGGCAGGCCACACAGGAACAGATCCAGGCGGGTCTTGAAAGTGTCTAGAGAAGGAGACTCCACAACCTCTCTGGGCAGCCTGTTCCAGTGCTCTGTCACTCTCACAATGAAGAAGTTTTTCCTCCTGTTGAGGTGGAACTTCCTGTGTTCCAGTTTGTGACCATTACCCCTCATCCTATCACAGGGCACCACTGAAAATGTTGTTCACTGCAGTCTAGTAGTGCTTTCAAAGTACATTTTAAAGGAACATCAAGAAGCATGTCATAGGTAAGAATGAATCAGTGCATTGTTTTGGTAAGGCATAGGTAAATCTACTACATTCACTAAGAAACACAGGTGAAGTTTATTTTAACACAGTGAAAATTAATAGCAGTCAGCAGCAGTCCTTCCAGGTTTCCAGTCTAGTAGCATCACTACTACATCATCTTACTTCCATACAATAATTTACTTCACGATTTTTGATTTTTTTTCTTAAAATATTGTCCTAAAACACACTTGTCATAATTAATCAATACTGAGAACAGAGCACGTGAATAAAATTCCCTTTAATGATGATAGTTAGTGGCTTTTGTTGCATTTCGTTTTGGCTCAAGTAATTTTTTTCTAATTATTTGCTTTTCCTGACTCTTTATCGTCTCATCAAGTGGTAGGCTTGTCACTACCCTTGTCATCATCCAAGGCACAAGTATGATATCAGAGAAAGCAGTGGAGTAACTGTACCTGTGTGACAATGTATTTTCTCCAGTTTCACAACAAAAGACCCATGAGACTGTGAATGCTCATTTGATTTTTGCTGATCTGAGATGTCTGTGCCATCTTTGATAATTCACCACAGCAGATCGAGCTTTACAGGGAAAATATTTCATTAACTAGAACTTTCAAGTGTTAAACACTTTTTAAAGGACATATTTAAGCTTTGGGGAGGCAATGCAGATAATTTTGTCCGCTGAATTAAAAAAGAAAAAAAAATCACTTCATCTACTAATGAGTGAAGTGAATCACAGTCTGTGTATTTACGTGGGTTAAAAATATATCTGTTTTTCCTAGAAATTCAACCGATGTATGCAAAATTATCTAGAAAACTTGATTTGGATACAAAGCTCCTGCAGAAATTACATGTTCAATCCTCTAGGCAACTTTCAGCATTTGAGCCTAAATATAGCACATTCACAGTGTAATTTGTAATTAATAAACCCGTCTGGTACTTAGAGACTACGGACTATTCCATTGATAGTATTTCCTTAGCTTTCCCATCTTTTCCTCAGTACGAAGAGGTTCTGTTGGTCTTGTGCATTCATAGTAAGCAATTTTGGGCAGACACCTTTGTTTGGATCAGTGTCTAAGGTAGCACCTAGAGCTTTTGTTTCCCATTTCAGAGCTGGCATCATAAGAGACAAGTACGACATAAGTAAATTATTTAGTTCTTTAAGTGTCCATCATCTAGTTCTTCAATGCTTATTCGCATTAGTGACTCATGCTGCAAAAAGGTTTGATACCATGTTCATATGGGACAGTTTGGTATCACTTTTTACAAAAGAGGGGAATCAGCAATATGTTTTATTCACTGGTACACTGAAAACTGTAGTGCAACTATGGATTTAGCTTGGACAGAGCTGTCACAATGTCATATGGGCAGAAATAGCAGACAACAGAGCAGGAGTAATTTCTGATAGGTGCCACAGCAATGTGTGCATGAGCCCGTGTGCACATGTATGTACACACACTCCTTAAGTACACTCTTTGCCCTAAATAGACATCCACACATTGCTCATAATTTACAATTACTTTTGTTTGTGAACCATTTGTATTTTCATTTTCTTTTGTGCTTTGCCAGGATATAATTATTTTTGAAACGTATAATAAGATCAAAGCATATTTCATTATTAAAGAAATTACTGCATTATATTAGTGCCATCCTGACTGCATGAAAAAGTTAATCCAGTTTTGTTAGATTTTTTCAAATGAGAAGTTTTTTCCTATGAAAATGGTGTAAAATTATTTTTGTTTCTCCCAACCTCTGAGCGGTCTATAGCTTCAGAAGTTATCAGATAAAGGATGGTGACATGTAACGAGAACAATATTTAGCTATTAAACTTCCTTGACTCACTTTAAATATTGATTAGAGAAACACTTCTGGGCAAATATTTATGTTGAGCAATAATATAATTCAGTGCCTTTTTTTTTTTCCCCTCCTTTCTGAGTATCATTATATCTTCAGTAATTTAGCCTAGAAAAATACATTGTTAGCCATGGGTTATATAAAAAAGACCTAGATAAATGAGACCAAGAAAGAAAAGTAAAATTTTCCAGCATTAAACCATCATTCATAAATGCAAAGGTGTTCTGTGTTGCACAGCCTGTATCTGGCCTTTCCCAGGGTTTGGGACTGTTGTACCTAGGATATTGACTTCAAGACATTTCTAATATAATGCTAATGTTGTGACCGATACTAATGAAACCATGCTGTTTTTAGATAAAGCTGATATTAAATACATAGGCAGAAGAGGTAGTTTCCTTATTCACCTTATTAATGAACTCAAGGAGGACAGTGAAACCTTCCTGCATCTGTGAATATCTCATAGATTTTATTAGCTTTTTCAACAAAAATAAATTTCTTTGCCTGGTTTTGTTTCCTATATATAACCATAACAGCTGAACCTACTTGTTGTGTAACTGAGTGATGTTCCCTTCATAGGGGTATACATATATGTTAAAAATTCTCAGAAAGTCGTTGAAGAGTCTAAGCCGCATCATCATATTTGCGTTTTAAAATTTCTTCCTAGCTTTTACTCATATGGTGAGGAGTCCAACTACGTGCCAAAAACAGAGGGACCACGTATGTGTATTATGCACACTATTTGAGTATCATCTGAGTATGATGGCTATGTGCTATGTTTAATGACTGGTTTTTTATTACTTTAATCATGTTGAACCTCTGGTTACTAAACCTTTCAAATATTCACTGCAAGTTTGAGGTATCCAAGTTAGAGAGCAGTATGGACCCTCCCCACCACAAGGCAGCTGGCTCAGCTATCACACACTGAACACCTTGCTTGTTTCTGGTCCAGACTGAGAAATGGATCCTGCATTGGCACTAAAGAAGTATGTGCTTGCTAAGGAAATGACAGGATATAAATAGAGATAAATAGTTAATAGAAGTAGCTGAGAAGGGAAAGGAAGGTGTGAAGCCAGTTATCCAGATGTGTCTGGCATAGCCATTGATCCTTCTGCCAAAATTAGATCTCCAACAGAGATTTTTTTTTTTTGCTTTAGGTGAGAAAATCAATACCATTGTAAAAGACATTTTTCTAGTATTTCCTATTAATCAAAATTATAAAAAAATTAAGTTTTAACTTAGGAAAAAAAAATTTCCTTGATCAGTTCCTCAGGTAGAGTCCATATAGCATACCCATGCTGCTGCTTAGATTTCAAGCAAGCTGCTCTGATTTAGAGTTACAGAGTTTGGTCTATTGCCTGTAAATACTTTATGAAATAGTCATATCGGTTTATTCTTATTTGAGCTTCTAATACATATTTCACATGATTGTATTATGGGTGTATGCCATGACAAAAACTTGGCTTTATGTTGAAATGGCTTTGTAAAATTTAATCTCAGTTTTGAATTAATGTTTCATAGTTGATTTTTAGTTTATTTTAAAATAATTGTATATAATATCTGATTGCTGATGTGTAATATTGAGACTCCTTCACCTTGTCTTACTTTCTTGCTGCAGTATAGTTCTTTTTGCTCTAATTTGTATTGTCCTCTGTCAAGTAAGAATGCAACTTATTCTTCAGACCCAACTATTGAAAATAAGCGAAGTGTGTACTGTTCTAGTTGAGAGTCAGGACAAAAGCCCATATAGTGGTTTAAAACAGAAAGCAAAGAGAAATTCTAAATAGTCTATAATGCAACTCCTGCCCCTCCCAAAGGAACCTAGGTTTCAAAATCTTTAAGTGGTAAACTAGGTGAAGAGATGCTTGAGATGCTTTTTCTCATGTCAAAGGATATAAACATACTTTCTTAGAAATATTATCTGCCTGCTAAAATATGGCAGCTGGCCTGAAGTAATATTTTAGGATAGTACTTCCTGCTTTTGTCAAAGAATGATCTAGCTTTAGGGATTAGTCCACAGTCTGGCTGAAGCACGTTTTTTTTCTCAAACCAGTGAATCTATAAACATATAGAAGTGTGTGGGTGTGCAATAGCTGCTTGGTCACCATTGCAACTTAAAATTCTAAGGTTACACAGATGTCTGCAGAAAAAGATTGACCTCTATATGAAGTGAAAAGAAAAAATGTAGTTTTAATTTTTCTCAGGAATGACAGTGATTCTGTTATAACTCATCAAGGCAGGTGCATGTTAAATATAAAGTTTCTGCCTCAATATGCAGGTTCATTCTATACTAGTGTAGCCAAATCAGTTTTTCTGATCATTCAGTTTGCAAGCTACTGTAAAGTACCATAAGACTTCTCTTCATTGTATTATTGATTTCTAATTTTTCATTTAAACTATTTTGTCTTTTTGGTCAGATATTGACCCAAGTTTTTATGAATGTAACATTCTGAATGTGATGATGCATAAAGGCATATCTAATTCTAACAGATAAATTGAAAATTTTTTTCCTCCATGCTTCCTATTAGTGTTTCTGACTTGCAAAATTCCTGTAATTTTGTTTCTACAGCAAGTTATTTCTACACATACACAAGCTGATAGATCTCTTTCATTTATGATTGCATTTTTCTCCTGTACAAAGTGACAGATTTTCAAAACTTTTGGGTTGGCCTGAGATGGTCCCGGACTCATTCTCTCCTCAGTTTCTTTTTTCAATTTTTGTAATTACATGGTGCAGGCTATTTCATGTGGAAGTCAGGATGTGAATTTATTTAGTTATTTTCATAAATATTTGTTGCTCTTCATGTTCAAAGTATCTTCTTCAGCAGTCCAATATCCTCTTCCCCAGGCTACTGCCTTACTTCAGTTACATTTCTCCTTCCAGTAGGCAGTTGAGCAGCCTTCTTCCCTGGTGCTGTGACATTTCACGTAAGCAGAGCTTTAAGTCTACTTTTGCTCATCTCCTTGCCTATCTACACAGTATCTTTACTGGCAGTGATTGCGTAAGGTCTTTTTTTGCTTATCTTGTCTCTGTTATCATCTACAAGTTTTTGGTCCCATCTAATAGAACTAGCTCTGAAAGCCCATGGCAAACTGTATTTTGTTAATACAGTGTGTAGTACTTAGTAGTGTGTAGTGGAGAATGACTGTAGGGGGAAAATAGAGTTGTTAATTCTCTAGCCATTACAAATTTTCTGAAGATGTTTAAGGACAACAGAATAAGGCTTAAACAGCACTTCCAGTAAGCAACTGCAAGAAATACATACCTCAGAAAATAGCTATTGAGTGGTAGTGTTATTTCTTTTGGTAGGATGACAATCACTTGATTTTTCAGTAGTTCTCAGTTAAATAAGCTAAGAAAGCTAGTTGTATTACAGAAATTTGAAGAGTATTCCATTCCATATAAATACAAACCAGATGTTTTTTCTAAGCATAGACAAAACTCTGAAAGTGGGAGTTATTTAAAGGCAAATTTAAATATTTCAAGTTTGGGAGCTGAATGAGTACTTTCTCTGAAATGCAAACATTTCTGAGATATTGGACAGAAAACTTTGGAAAGCTGGTGCTAACCTATCCAAATTTAAAAAGAAATTTATTTTGCCGAGTAAAGTAAGACCAGAAGGATGCTCAGAGGGAACAGACAGTGTCCTGATGCTGTGGATACGATAGAGGATCTTCAGTGCTGAAAAAAAATATTAGGCAGAAAGGCATTAGAAGACCAAAAGAAGCAGCACAACTGTAACCTCAATAAACATAAAGAGTCCAGAAAAAACATACCTTTTGAGGAAAGATTGCAAGAATTTAACTCCATCAATTTTCAATGCTATTGAAAGTATTTTCATACTCTCACAGGACATCACTACATGACTTTTATCTCAGAGAATACCTTTCACAGAAGCAGTAGTGGACATTGCTGTCAATGATGAGTAAATTATCAACTTGGAAGAAACAGGATAGAGTAATTTGCATTTGAAGAAAGAAATAATGAGATTCTGTAATATTAACTCTATGGGAAAAACTGAAATAGTGGAAAATCAAAGGGTTAAGCTGTATGCTTTTTCATTCAAAGTGTATCTTAACAGTGTATATTGTTCACTAGACAAAAATATGATCTGTAGTGGAATCAGGGAAGAAATCCCATGATAAATGAAAAATTTGGCAATCCTTTCATCTCTGAGTGTAAGTGTTGTCCTTGTAGAGGCAGGGAGCTGATTAGGAAAGACATTGAGAACAACTTCTAGGGAGTAATAAGCTCTCAGCAAACTCAGACTACGCTAACCTGACTTGCTTTTTCAGTAGTCTTGTCTAAGGTGAAATATGGACTGAAATTGTTCGTCATGCACACATATTTGCTGAGACTTATGAAAATCATTATTACTGAGTATGTGAACACCATAGTCTGTAGTCTCTGCTGCTGTTGAAGTCTCAGACCTGAATGGTACTATGTTTCAGGGACTAGAATAGTGATAGTTAGATTATTAAGGGAGTATATGGTGATAAGAAGACAGAGATCAGAAACAGAAAGTCCAAGAGAAAAATACATTATCATGGATATCATGTGAAAAAACATGCTAGAAGTAACTGTTTCAGGCTGTTGCATATGTCAAAAAAGAAGATCAAGTTGAAAGAAAAATTCTTGTAGATACAACCTGAAAATAATCCTTCCATGGGACCAAAGGTTCAATACATTTGATAATATCAACTCGTTCTTCTAATCTAAGACTCTCCCATTTCCAAGACAGCCCTTTGGAAGCTACTCTTGGTTTAAAAAACAAACAAACAAAACAAAACAAAAACCCCAACAATAACAAAAACAACCAACCAACCAAAACAAAACAAAACAAAAAAACCCAAACCAAAACCAAACCAAACAAACAAAAAAACCCAACCAAAAAAAGACGTTTACTTTCTATCGGCAGAGTAAATTTAAGATCTGTAATCACCCATAGTGTAGCAGGCATAAATTCAAATGTATTATTAGATTAAATGTTCTGATTATCACCTTGAAATGAGTACACTGATCTTAGGTGTTGGTTTAACAAAGGGAATGGAATCAGACTCTAATACAGAGAGAACACAAACCACAAGTGACCAAGCCCATCACCTTTAGTTGCCCCTGGAAAGTTTGTTGAACTACATGTATATTTTATGCTTTGGTGTGCTTTCTGCTGAGATCTGGGCAGACTACTATATTCTGTATTAGTGGTAGTTTCCAAAAAAGGGGTCTGTAGGTGTAACAAAAAATTTTTGATTAGAAATCTTGAATTTCTCTCTTAGTTTGACAAACATGCTCAGCAGACATACAGAAGTAAGGAAATGGAAAAATCCCCCAGTTCCTAAATCAAAAGACTGTGAAACAGTACCTACCAGAACTGAGAAATTATCAGACATGAGAAGTACTTAATTTCTTAGATTGTTGTTGAACCATATAGGGTCATTTACAGTTAAAAGGAAGAAATCATTAGAATCTGTATCTTCAGTTCAATTGGGGAAAAAAAACCCAACAGAACCATTCTGTAATTTCTATATCCTTAGACTAAACCAACAATCTTTCTATACTTCAGTCATTCAAATAAAATACAGTACAATGATTTCAACCATTGTCTTAATTAAATGCAGAAAACACGCATTGAAAGCAAACATTAAAGAAAGTTAAGACTTTATTGCAACTGTTTTATAAGTTTCACCTGTATGAGCTGGGGTAAGGATTTGGAGGTATGGCTGTGCACCAGCCTTGCCATGACTGTAGTGACAACCATACATGCCCATAGTTTTGCATCATTAGTACTGTACTGAATCTTTAAGGAAAAAAAAAAAAAAGAAAAAAGAAAATGCTCACTAAAAAATGTAGCCTCCAGAGTCCACTCTTTTTTATTACTTCACTTTTTTTTTTTACTTTTTTTTTTTCTTTCTTTATACAGCACCTAATTTAGGCCACAGACAAAAAGCAAATGTATCTTGAATATGCATCACGGGTTCCAAAAATGAAAAGAAATTGGATTTGGATAGCACTTACTCAATAGACAGATATGATACATGGTAAGAAGGTGCACTGTCTGCCCTGTGATAGATTAAACTACTTTGTAGGAAAATTACTGTGAGCCAGTCACCACCACCACCGTGGCTAAATCTTTAATAAAATTCTCTTCCATATTCAAGAGCGAGGTATGAAGTACACAATAAGCAGTGTGGAGTAGAGTGCCATTTATCAAACCACAGCTAGGTCTGTAATCTCCTGCTTTATCCTTTTTTAGTACTTTATTTGTCTTTATTGTTGCAAGGAAGCACATTTACCCAGGGCAGTGGGCTTTCGGTGCTGATAAACCCTTTGTTTTAAATTCTACCTGTGGGTTAGGTTTGGGCTTTTTTTAATTTTTTGTTTGTTTTGTTTTGGTTTGTTTTGCTTTTTTCTTTCCCTTAAAAAAAAAATAAAATAAAACCATTCTGTCACTCTATGGGAGTAATTAGTTTGGTTTGTTTTGGTGGTCCCTTGCTACATGTTCTTTCACCCTTCCCTCCCTGACCTGACCCTACTTCTCTTGTCTCTATGCTACAAAAAAGGATACTAAAACCTTTAAGGCATTTTAAAAAGAATACTCAAGCCTGTGCAGAAGAGAGACTAGGATGTATTGCATAATGCTTTTTTGAGGCTATTTGGCAAGATGGCAGTGTTGAACCATGTTGTGGTTGGTCCCTGGGTGGCACTAAATGGCTAGACCTGGGACCAAAAAAAGCATTTTTGGATAAAGTCAGAAAACCTAATTGAAGCAGTTTTCTTTTTTAAAATGAAAGACAAATCCTTAAGCTAAGTTTGTTGATAATTGCTGAATTCAATACAAATATGCAATAGTATTAAATTGTGTTCCTCTTTCTGAGCAAGATTCCAAAATGTTCTGTATATCTTGACTACCTGATAATATCTGGATCACTTTTGGCAACATGGTGATATTAAGTACAGATGCAGTGGAACGGTCCTGTGGGTAGAAGTATGTGACTAGAACTGCTTTGTGCTGCCTGCATATGCATACTACCAGTCTGTGCTGCAGCCCTGGGGGTGATTTTTTTAGTACTATTATAACCCTTTTTATTGTTTGAATAGCAGTTTTATGACAAAACATTTATATTCAGCCTGCCTTTGTACTTGACTGAAAGAGAGCAATCACTGAGAATGATAAGGCAACAATGGTAATGATAACTGCATTTATGGAGACTTACAGAATTTAAACAGGCATGCAAAAATAGACTTACAATAGTGCTCTACCTGCATTTGAACTGGTTTGGGTATATTTCTTGCTCCTGGCCCATGTTTGCTTATTGATGGAGATGTTGCCTTTTCTCCCATTTTTCTGCCCTCTGGCATTTCTTCTGTATGAATCTTATATATGTGTACATCAGGTTTATCTTACCAGAGAAAGATGCTATAGTAAGATGGAGGAACATAACCATTTTTCCAAATCCATATCCCTGAAGTTATTGCTTAACTTAAATACCAAATTTTCAGAGTCTGTGGTTTTATGATCTTGCAGCAGAATGGCTATTAGTATTCTTACAAGGTCCTACCTCTCATGAAGAATTGGCAATTCTTTTGCTCTCCTTTGAGAAGAGCTGAGGAATAGTACTGGACATTGGAAAGTAATCCAAAAGTTTAAGAGCAGTCAATCTGTTGCCAGAAGATTTTTAAGACAAATCAATTCTACCTTTGTATTCCTTTGCTATAGTGTTTCTTTCTGCTTAAGGTTTACACAGACATATACACACATGCACATGCACATTCACGTGATTCCTTAAATTTTTTTCTTATAGAAGAAGGCAAGAAAACAACAAGAAGGTTCAGTGTGTTTTGGGGGGAGGCAGATAGTTGTCGGAGTTTTGTGTGAGGGGAAGAGAATTATGCCCATGTCTGTTTCTACTGTATATTTCCGTATGAACTATGAAGAAAGAAGGTGTATACTACAGACTTTTCTGAAGTTATTTTAGGGTTGTGTTCTGCCACTATGTTGAGAGGCTGCTATGAGGCTTACCGATGTTAGAAGCTTTCTTCCTAAGGAAGAGACTGTCCTCGTGGGGTTAGAATGACAGATTCAGCCTACATTTTTATATACTATTTTACAGCATTTTAAAATAATTTTGTCACCAAGCCATTTTATATAAAAATCTCTGTGGATTGCTTCTTTTTATAAGCCAAGACAATCTATATTTTTTATAAAAGTGAGTGACCATTTTAAAGGGTTTCTGAATTTTGAACCATACGTTAAGAATATATTGATCTTGAAAGCTGGTAATCTCAATGTATCTCAATTTCTTTTATACTAAAGTTTTCCTGTAATATAATTTCACTCTTTCACCACATGTATTTTAATTTTCTGTACTTGTCAATCTATTAGAAGTTGAAAGTATACAGCAACTGGGTGGCAAAAAATTGTGAAAACTAAGTGACTCTAGAAATGTAGGAATAGAAAAAAATTTAGTGGCTAAAACCAGTAAGTTTTGGATTATTCATGTATGTTATTTTACTCATTCAAAAGCTCATTAACTGCAGTACATTTTTTATTCTATGCATATGATCACCACATGTTGACTGGTTCATGTGTTCCCATCTGTGCTATCTAGGTTAAATATGTTTAAATTAATTATTTTTTTAAATGATCTTTTTTTTTTTTTTTTCAAATGAAATATATGTAATGCAAAATAATATTTTACTGGAATTCAGTATCCAAAGATATGTAATTTTCTACTAAGGGTCTTTCTAATTCTTCTGTGCAAATGATACCTTTCCCCTGGGCCTAGCTACTCAGTGGATATTATTGAACAAGTGTTTTTTATAGGCTCTAAAAAAGTGCAGCAATATGTGAAAGAAATTTTAAAAATGTGCGTGGACTATTTAGGAATATGCTTAGTGAATATTAAGCAAACACCTGAAGTTCCTGTGCTGCTGCCTAGAACCAGCACTTCATTACCTATTACGTGCAGTGACTTTGAATTTTTTATTAGGTATTGGTCTCTTAGCCTGTAAGGCTTGTGCATGATGTATAGGAAAGCGATTTCCAGCAGAGTGAAGCTTACCACAGATCCACCTAAAACGTAAGGATAATTTTTTTTTAAGTTTTAGTTCACATATAATTCAGCTGCCTAAAGAACACCTGCACACAAAGCAGGAAAGAAATTTGGGTTAAGTGTTGATTTTATGTGTCTTACCCGTATACACTAAGTCCAGAAATAGTCATTATGAACTTCAGAAAAACCCAGAGTATGTAAATGGAACGAACAATACCAGAATATTTACCCCCTAGTTTTGTGCTACACTAAATTTTTAGTGCATTTTTCGTCAAGTTGGTGAGGACAAAGGAGAAAGGCTTACATATACTTCTGATTTATTTAGTTTCTCTCAGATCTGTAGTATTGATAAGACAAGATGATTTCTAAAAGCAAAGTTGTACTATGAATCTGGCAGGTAATATATGCAAAAAAATGAATCATTGCTATTGGCATCCTCATATTTGCTAAGGAAAACAGTGTTAACAACAGTTAATGAAAAGAAAACCAGGAAGAAATGGTGAAGAATTAGGAAAGGCAACTAAGAACAAGAGAAGGAGAAAAGGCACAACAGTAAAATTAGAGGTAGTGAAGAAATACTTTTATTACTTTTTCACTGAAGATGACTTAAATGTGCTTTTAGGGGTGAGGGACCTGAGTACATTGGTAATGAGTGATAAATCCTAAGAATATTGGTTTTAGTAATTCAAATCTGATAATTCAGGAGATAAATGTGCCTTTAAGAAAACATGGGCTACATACAGAATGTGATGATATGCTAACGATTAAAATAACAGAATTTGATAAAAGAATACAAGGGGGAATAAATTTTGAAACCCAGGGTTAATAGAGACCTTCTCAGTCTCCGAGTTTCTTGTATTAGCATCATAAACTTAGCAAACTCCATCTTAGAAGTTTTTGCCTTTTCTGATAGAAAGCTTTTCTTGGACTTCCATTTAGAAACTTATTTAACTTTCCCATTCAATTAGTTTTATTTATAAATACTTTTCATGCCAAAATTTGACTCTTGGTTCTTAGGTGTCTTTCAGCATGACGTTTTAACTTTCAGAGCAATTTATTGCCATTTCTTCTTTTGCCAATTCCTTATTCACCTTTCATTTTCACTGCTAGACTATGTATTTTCAACTTTAACTACCCTTTTCATGTGTGGTGTTGTATGAAATACCTTGCTGAAATCCAGATAGATATTTCATCAAGCATATCAGTTATCTTATTAGAAGAAAGCTATTGGTTGAGTCTGGAGTGATCTTCGTGAAATAAGTTTATGTTGTGTTCTAAAGCTGCAAATGTTCCCTTTTCTTGTTCATATGAAAACAGAGCTATTAGTGATGGTGTAGTGAAATCATTGCTCTTACAAAGGAAAGCCTTGTCATCCGCACTTTCTGAACAGTGAATTTGGATCATGCCATTCAAAAAAGGTTGCCTTGAAAACAGTGTATTTTTGATAATGGGGCCTTAATCCATTCCCCAATCACACTGAGCATGCATATCATGATGAATCTTTCCTCCATTAAAATCATTTACTATCCTAAAAATGAATTAGCTGAATCAATATACTCCTTCTGACATTCCCCTGAGGAAATAAGGAGCAGCTGCTTGAGCAGCAAGTGGTGCTTGAACAGCCAGATACCACACCTGATGCAGGCAAGGCCACCACTGGATCACCAGGAAGAAAGAAACAGACTCCTGAAGGGAACTGGGGAAGGTTACTTATGGGTGCCAACGTCTTGCTGAAGCAAAACCAAAAGTCAGACATAACTATCAGAACTGGCAAAGCTGCAGAATCCTGGAAATGTGTAATAGTAACGATAATACACCCCAAGAAAGCAAGGTGAGCAAGACAGCTATTTCCTATATATCACACTCCTGTAACTACTTGAACTTCTTGAACATCTGTGTAGATACTTCGATTCATTCATTAGAGTAATTTGTTTTCAAGTATAGTTTCTGTAAAGTTTATTATTCTTTGGCTTCTTATGCTGTATAGGTATCTGGAAATGTAATGCTTGAGGTATTTAATAATGAGCATATTCTCCAGTTTTGACTGTTTTCTTCAAAAGAACAACAATGCTTCAGGGAGTATGAGAAACAAAGGCAAAAAGAACAAGTCAAAAAAATTGAGCTGGATGCTTTCAAAAGTTTTAGTGTGCACAAATTAATGGATGTGTAATTTCTACAGATGTGGTAAATACACTGATTTTTCAAGATTTTTTCTAAATCAAAATATAATTAAAAAAAAAAAGGAAAAATAATGCCATGGAGCAAGTTCTTTTTTTAATTGGAAAAATATATCTCTTTATGAGTTAGCATTTTTCTTCTTTTTCTATGAAAATAAATAACTTTTTAAAGAAATACAGTATTAAAATATTGAGCTATACAATAAAAAGTTATTTGCAGCCTCAGAAGAGCTGACGGTAGAACCTGAATTGGAATTTTCCATCAAAATTATTTTTCAATAGAAATAAATCATGCTTTGAAATTAGATGTGGCATTAGTATGGGTCAATAGTAGCAGATCCCTAATTTAATTTGGAATATGAAGTCTTGACATTTTTGCAATTAGATAATTGATATTTTTTAAGGCAAAGGGTTGTGGGGTTTTTTTTGTTTTGTTTTTTTTGGGAGGGGGGTTCGTTGTTTGCTTTTTTTTGAAGTGTATCTTTACAAAACTTTTGGTAATAAGTTAATTTGTACGAAAAATTGTGAAATTTATATAAAAGCATTTGGAGTGTTCTAAAGTTACTGAATATAGGTATATGAATATTTCATAATTTATTGAGCAAGTCATTTTTTTTCTGATTTTTTCAGTAAGATGATATTTTGAAATGTAAAACTACTTTCTTGCCTATCTGCCCATAAGATATTTCCTAGTGATGTTTGGTTCATGGACACTATCAGCTGATTTTTCAACACATCTCCTTAACCACAGCGTTTATTAGTGTTTGCATCAACCTTTAGTTCAGTAGTTCAGCAGACAGAGCTCAAGTTATTTCTGTTTGTATGACGGGGGTACATGTAGCCAAGCTGCAGATTTGTATTATGAAATGACTGAAGCTGGTTATGAAAATCCTGGTTGTTGATCTTCTGATAATTGTCTTCATCAGGAAATAATGTAATTTTCTATATATGACACTGACTCCTTGTTATTATGCTTTTTTTTTCAATATCAACTTGAGGGTGTGGTTAAATACCAAGGCTTTCATTGATAGTCACTGGTGCTACAGAGAGCATGGTTTAGCATTGTACTTTTATAAGAATTGGGTCTTTTCCTAAAATCTCTTTCTTTTTTCATCATACCTTTAATATGTTGGCTATATCTCCTTTCATCACAGCAGGGGACACTGTGTATTTGCGGGATAAACTAGTTCCATGTTAGCAATATGAAATCTGTTTGAACTTGTTTGCATATGTATGCCAGTTGATAGTGCCTTTTGAGGTGGTGAGAGTTGGGGAATTGTGTCAGCAATACTATTTATTTTCTTTTCCCCTCAATAGTTAATTCATATCCTATAAATATGCCATTCCCATTACACCTAAATGCTATTTTTGTTGTCTAGGAATATAGGATATCTTGATAATAGCACATCAATAAACCCATTTATAAATTAAGGGCTGGTATTAATGAGGGAAATGCAAACGCTGTAACTCACAGTTTGGTACTTTAAAGAGAATCTCTCAAGTTTGCTGTGTTGTAAGCTTTTAGGGTTGTTTTGTGTGTATAAGAGTTTATTCAGGGAGTTGGAGCTGTAAAAGAACTTAGATTATATGAGTCTTCATGTTGCATACTCAAAGTATAATACACGGAGAACTTAAGTGGGAAACTGTATCACAGCAGGCCAGGTGCCAAGGTTCCCTCTGCAATGCGTGGTAGGGGAGCTTGTATGTTCTAGCAAAGACACACCAGGGAACTTCTTAGTCTGAGAATCTCGGTCAGGTTTAGGTATAAAACCTTTCAGCCTTGATTTATCTGGTGTAGTTTTGGACATGTGTGGAAGAGGAATGCTAGGCATCTTGGGAATATTAGTGATAAAACCTTCTGTGGTTACGTATGTCTTTTTATGTCTTCAATTTACATACTAGTATTCGATCAAAGTCCCACTTAAGTTGCCTCACTTGGTTTGTAAATCTTACTGTTTCCTTTTCATTTTATCTAAATATGCTTGCTGATATAAATTATTGCTTTAAATTACTTTTTTATTTAGCATCAGAACAATCTTGACTGCTTTACTTATGAATGGTCTGCTGTGCCCATTAGAGGTGTTAGAGATGAGAGTGGATGTCTGTTTTGTTATTTAGGTAGAAAAATATCTTTTCTTATTTGTTTTGTAATCCTGCCTAAAGAAAGCTGCACTACATTCTGTTCCACTATAAACTCATCTTGATTTCATGGCATTTTAAGGTTCATTTTAACTATTAAGAAGAAAAAATTAACTCAGAATAATTTTGTCTGGGAAGGAAAGGGATAAATATATAAGGCGACTGTTCATAATCTATGCTATTCTGTGATAAAAACCAGCAAATAATTAATTCACCTAGGAAGATTTTTTTAGTTTTTTTTGTTGTTGTTGTTTTTGTGGGGTTTGTTTGTTTGTTTATGTTTATGTTTATGCTTTTTTAAACCTACCAGCAATCTTGTCCCTTACTGCTTTTGGCAAATAATGTATCTTTCTTTTTCTATGATGGAAAGAAAAAGCTCAGTAATAAAGAATACTAATTTCTATGTCTTTTACATTCATGCCTGGGAAGAGATATAATTTATAGAAGAAAATTAAAAATCACATTTTGAACTGCTTAAGAATTTCAGGAAAAGAAACAACTGCTAGAAGAAAACATGAAAAAAAGAGTATAGAGACTAGTATTTTTTTTCAGAAGTTTAGATATGAAATTTCCTTTATTGAAATGGACGTATAAGAATGCATATGCAAACATCTATGATATCTCATAGAAAATGTTTTAAAATGGAATAAGTAGTTCCACCATGAAAACAGAAGGAATTTTTTTGAGGAAGGTCCAAGTATGAGGTGAACATTTCCCATCTGGACTATTTGAAGGAAAGTCTACCCTCTTGAAACTGTGACTGTATCCAAACTATCAACCTAAATACAAATTCACCTACACATTTGCATTGTAAATTATGCAGTTTAGTCATATTAATAATGTATATTGGTGTGGAATTCTGAGGGAACTGATATGAACTGGTCTTTCTTATAGCATGGCTATGTTGCCGTCACCAGGCTTTGAAGTGTCTGTGCCTGAGCTTTCTGAAGTATAGTTGTGATGTACTTGTTTGAAGCACAAGTTTCATAGCATGGGAAAAATATTCAAGAGATCAATTATTACTCCTGACTTACAGGGTGTTCAAGCTGTCTTTATTACTTGTCACTGAGACAATAATTTGATTTGACAGGCAGATTGAATGTTATTAAAATTAAAGGATTTCTGTTAATGTACTGCAAATGTAAGGTGGTGTTACGAGGAACTGCTTTGTGAAGAGAGCCATGACAACTGTGTCACTGGTTTGGTCTGCAGGTAAAGGAGTTGGAAAATTGCCCAATTTTGTAAATGGTAGGTGAATTAATTGAATATAGTTGTCCACGGTGAGCATTTACTAAGCAAATGCATCTCTCACGTTATTAAAGCTGATAAAGTGCACCTTTTTCAGGGAAGACAGGAATCAGCAATTTAAAGTGTGGGTTCTTTTGTGTTACTGGTGTTACTTCTCTTTCTATTATCTAGTATGAACTTTGCATTACTGTTTGGACCCCATTTTACTTGATACTGTATATTCATATATACAACAGAAAGCCTGCATAAAATTATGTAAATGAAAAAGCAAAAGACTGAAAACCAGGTAGATCTAGAAGACTAGAAAAGGTCAATCATGTATGATTGCAAAATGCTTTCAGGTAAAGTTTATAAGGTTTTTAAGAATAAATAAAGCAGAAGAAAATTTTACTTCAGGTTCACTGGGAATGTTGCTGAAAAAAGATGATTTCATTTTTATTTCTACTTTGTAAAAAAAAAAACCAAGAAAAAGGCAAGTAGTGATCTTTTAATGAACATGTATGGAATTATCCCATTCAGCGATCCTTAAACTTACTCTATTATTCCCAGTTCATGAAGTTGTAACTAGTGAAATCAGTACAGATATAGAAGCTCTTTTTGCCACTTTTATATAACTCCCGTGAGTTTAGGTATGTTTAATGTGGGGTTTTTTCAGCCTTTTGATAAGGGGCAACACACTGCACTAAACGCCTATGTTCTGGGCATTTTACACCAGTCCAATTTAAAAATTTACCTATTTTCAGACATTTAAGAGCAACAGTTTAGAAAATGTCTGATCCTTGAAAGTCCTTCCATAAACATCCATTTCCAGTTGGAGAACTATTTAGGTCTCTTAAGCTGCTCCTTTGAATTTTTAGTAAGAAGCATGGATTACTAGGATTTTGTTATATGTTCTTTTCCTATCAAAGAACGTATTTCTATTGTGTTTTAATGCTAACACTTAACATGCCTTTTCTTTTTTTTAAAGAAGAGCAAATGTTAGTAGATGTACAGGTAAACCTACCAATTAATTAAATCTACATGTAATTAAGTAAATGTAAATTGCCATATGCTCAGTACTTTTCATAACCCTGAAGATAATAATTACCATACCCAGCACATAATGGCTTTACTTTCAGAACAGGTGGGATATTCTCCATCTCTATGTGTTTTCTTAGTTATAGTTTTTGGACAAATACTAAATGCAGTTACAAAATACAACTAAGAGCACAACTGTTTCTTCCAATCGATGTATGAAGACTTAAAAAAATCTGAGTTCCTGTCCTTGCAAGTGAGGGTGAACAAAAACCTAATTTTCAATCCATCACAAGGACCCTACAAATATGAAGGTGAAGCAATTAAAAAAAAAAAAGTTTCCTTACCTTCTGAATTGCACTCACAAGTAATTTTAAAAAAAGAAGGAGGAAAATAATTAATAAAGAGACACTGAAACTGCACTTTCTGGAAGATGACATTTCTTATTCCATCAGACAATCCTGCAATGTCTGAAGGGCAAATATATAAAAATATGGATGTGCTTGAAAAAATAGAATTAAAAAAGGAGAGTGAAAGGAAATTTTTTTGAATCTAGCTAATCATAAAAGATGACTTATCAAACTATGCACCTCAAAACACTTTCATCTTCGTGTTTGACATGCCCTGAGTCATTCTATGATTTTCCTCAGTCTCTTCATGGCTACTAAGTATTGAAATATTGTAAAATATAGTGTAAGCTATATATGTATATTGATATTATTTTGTAATCCATATTATGAACACTGAGAATAACCAGCTGTTTTCCTTGCTAAAATGTTATATTGCTTTACTTACAATTAATTTTACTTATTATTTTTACTAACTGATTCTTATCCGTGTTGTCCAACATTCTTTATGATTCTGATGCATGGAAGTAAATGGGTTACCCAGAGAAGCTGTGGACACCTCATCCCTGGAAGTGTTTAAAACCAGGCTGGATGAGTCTCTGAGCAACCTGGTCTTGTGGGAGGTGTCCCTGCCCATGGCACTGTGGGTTGGAACTAGATGATCTTTAAGGTCCCTTCAAACTCAAGCCATTCTATGATTCTATGATTCTATAACTCACCTAGTGATCCACGGTTTGGCTGCACTTTCTCAATGGCTTCTTTTAGTCTACGTATCAGAGTTATGCAGCAACTTAAGACTACTATAGTAAAAATGTTCCATGTGTAGTCATGCATCATACAGCACTCCATCAACAGTTACCCTCTCTGAGAAGTGAAAATACAAATGCATAAAGTGCTATCAAGTAAGAAAGGGGTTTCCCAACCACATGCCACTAGTGATACAGAAACCATTTGAAAATAGTATGAAACCTTTCACAATCCTGCTTCTGCCAATTGTAATTACTATAGTTCTCATCAATACGATTGATGGTACCAAGCCATTAGGTCTTCTGAATACCTGATTGAAGAAGAGTCATGTATGGACATACAGTATTTATTTAGGACTATGAATATTCAGCTTGAGGAAGAAGAGTGTTCATTTGACTTAGAAGGAGATAGGAGAGAGACTGAGCTGGTGATTGGGTTGTTTAGTAGGTTAGCTTCTGAAGTGAAATGAATAGCAGTTAAAAGGAATCTATTGGGGTAATTATTAATATTTTCACCTAAGGTCATACCAACTAAAAGTATTTTGTAGAGTAGCTCCTTTATGAAATCTACTTAGAAGAACCCTTTGGAATATACACTACAGGCATTTTTAAAGAAAATGGGCTATCCATGTTAAAGATTCACAAACACTTCTAATTCTCAATCTTTACCTTCATTCTTCCTGATTCTTTTGACCTATCATGTCCCCAGTTTTTCAGTGACAGCTTCTATCAATGTTAATAACAAAAAGAAGGAACACAACAAAAACCTGAATGTCAGTAAGAAGATTCACAAAGGAATGCAATCAAAAATGATGTTGCAAATCAAGCCTAGAATCAGACCATCGAATATTCAAAAACTTAAGCTATAAGCAGTGATGGTGGTAATTGCTATTTTAAAATGTTTTCCTTCTTCGAAAGAAACTCCATGTTGTTAGCCGAAATTCTGGGTATTCTAAATCACAGAAAATCTTTTTTTGCACTTGATGAAGACTAAATATTATAGGCAATCAAAACAAGGTATTATCTACATATTTTAGCTGATTAAAAAATGTAACTTTTGGAACTGCTTTGAGAAATCATTTTACTGTGTAGTGCTAGCTAATTACGGCATACTTTTTCAAAGACCAAAACATTAGCATTTTAAAGAAAAAGGTGGTGGATTTTAAAATTCTTTTTAAGGAAATCTCATCTGAGGTCTCTGCTATGATATTTTAGACCATATAATTATTCCTTTTCTTTCTGTTGTGAATAAGTGTTTGCAGTTAAGTTTTGGTTAATATATGTAAACAACATATAATAAATAAATTTAAGGTTTCCTTAAAATACTGTAATTTAAAGATGATGTATCAACATTACATAATAAGGCCTTTAAATAAAAGTAAATGGCTGAAAGTTTTATAAAGATTGTAGGAAAATGCTATTAAATAATAATGCAAGAATATTTTTTGTTCAAGAGTATTATAAAGGGCAACTAAATTCTGAGATCTTGGCTGAGACTCTTGCTTGTACTAAACTATATCTTGAAAATGAGAAACTGCATTTGTTTTTATTCTCTGACAGTAATAACAAATTATGATCTTGTTTCTTTTGTTCAAAGGCTTGTTTAGTTCATAATTTCTGAATGATAGGTTACATACAGAAAATGAAAATTCTTTTTCAGTTCCATTACTGAAACTCTTTAATTAGAATTTTTATGGTAAATCTGTTAAAAGGCAGGAATATGCCATGATTTTTAATGAAGTAAAAATTAATAGACATTCTGCTAGGTGTTTTAACAACATTTCATTAGTTATTAGCTTTATATCTGAAGAACAGATATTAGCAACTGGTTTACCTTAAGAATCTCCTATAAAAGTAAGAGAGTACAATGTAAAATTGGTCTATATGACCAATACCTTGCAAATTTACAGGATTTGGGTTTGAACAAATATTTAGGAAAAAAGCAAGTGAATATTTTTCTGTCAAGTGTTTTAAACACACTGTATCTGCGTGAAGCAAATATAAAGGTTTGGCATGGAAGTGATGACACAGCACTGATACAACTGCAGTAGGATCAATGCAGCTGGCAGAGCCCTGGATGGAATTTTTTGAAGTTAGAGGTGAATTTTTAGTGGAGGATCCTGACTTACAGACCTTATTTACAAAACAGTCAGAATTAACAACTGTATTAAAGTACTCTGAAATTGTGTAATATTTTTATTTGTTTGGGTTTTTTTGTTGGGTTTTGGTGGGTTGGTTTGCTTCTGTGTTTTTTTGTTTGGTTGGTTTGGTTTTTGTTGGGTTTTTTTTTTTTTTCTTTTCTTTTTTTTGTTGTTGTTGTTGTTGTTTTTCTGGCCTTGCAACAAAAGTGGAGCTTGAAAGTGTCTGGAAGTTTATTAGAAAAGAAAGTCTTTAAACAGCAAAATAACTGCATCTAACAGTATAAAATGGAGACTTTGATTAATTTGTTAAATATCTAATGTTGTACTCACTGATTCATACCAGTGAGGCCAAGAACTTCATAAATATTTAGCATCTTTAGTAAGCTTGTGTGACAATTTGAGGCAAATGAAGCCAATAACCTTAAAAAAAGAGCAAAAAGGTTCACAGGTTGAAACCACTCAGTGTTGTTTAATCTGCAGTACTAAATTATTAAATCCTTCAAGGAAGAGAAATCTCATACTGTTGAAAGAGTATTTGGGAAAATGACTTTTGAACATTAGTGTAAATCTGCTAAATTTGAAAATATGATTTTAATCGGGACATGAACATTGGGGATTTTGTAAAATAAGCTACTTGTGTGAATCACTGCATAGGGTCACTTGATATTTATTTTTATAAGGTTGAGGATATAGGAAAGTTAGGGAGGAAAAAAAACTATCACGGCATTTTGAGTTTTACTATTTTTCTGAGTTCATAAGCATCTTACTTTTTCATATTTAAAATGCATGCTAGAGAAAAACAAATACATATTTGGCTAACATTTGTAATATAGCTACATATTTTAAAACAAACCTCTCATGCATCATTTTATACATCAGAAATAAAGCTATTTTATCAGAAGTCTTTGTTTTGTAGTAAATATACACATGAACTTTATTATGAAAGAGATACCATGGAGGTTTCTCCCTCTTACAAAATGTCTCTCAATCTGAAATGACATGATACTGTATGAATGAAAATGCAGTCATGACTTCAGATACAAAAAAACCTGAAAGTAAATCTGTAGTATTGCAACCATACTTGGGAAAAGCACAAGTCATTTTATTCTATGGAATTCCTGAGCCAGCTGATAGATGAATCACTTCTGACAGTAACTCACTTTTTGACCTATGTGGCAGGGAGAATGTCACAGCAGTAGGAGAGGTTCTGTGATAATTGGAAAGTGAAGGGTACTTGGTGGTACACTAGGTTAGTGAATTAGCCTTTCCCCTCTGGAGACCTCAGTTCATATTCTTCCTTAGGGTCACTAGTGAAAATTCATGCTTCAGTGTCCTCTTTCTATACATGACAAAAAAGACCCATATTTGGAAAAAAACCGTTGTCTTCCTTCACTTTAAAACACTACTGGCAAGGATCTTAGCGCCAGTGTACATTGGTGAGAACTTAAACAGCCTTCATTCTTGCAAGACCTGTCTGTCAAGTCCACTTTACCCAAAAGAGCATTCACTCAATATGTTACTAAAATGGAAAAAAGGAATAAATTCTTAGTTGATATGCATGAAAATAATGCAAATAATGAAGGAAAGTAATCCATAATATGAAAGCTACCCTGATAAATTTCCCATCTTTATTTGGAATTAAATCCTGCTAATCTCTTTTTTGCTGAAGTTAGATTTCTCTTAAACTGTTTTGCTTGAACCTCCTTCTGCCTAAGATGTCTTAAGTGCCAGAGAACTGCTGTTTCATATGCAATGTTGTGGAGCATTGATGACATCCAGTGATTAATTAGTTCTGAAAGTACACATTTCCTAAAGGTATCCTGGGAGCCACTTCCCAGGCCTCTTTAAAAGAAACGTATTTTCTTGCATTTACAGGTGGTAGAAAGCTGACTATAGATTGGTTATCAATAATGTACTGTCTTATTACATCTGTAGTGATTATTCTTATTGCCTTATAACAAAGGTGGTGCAACTAATTTTGCCTAATGATCCAATGCAGCGAACCTGAATTTTGTCTTATCAACTCCTCCTATGTTTACCTTCTCGTCTCCTTCAAAATGTACAACTTGCAAGTTATGAACACCCTAACTTTCAAATCTCCACAAAAATGTTAGCTCTGTTTACAACTATGAGATAGCTTCCCTCTTTAAACATGAATAAAATATTCAGATTAGGTGCAGCCTGATAACCTGAGTGACTAAAGTGGTCAGTTCAAGTATAATAAAGGCATCAGGGAAGTAAGATCCACAATTTTATACCTTTCTTCTAGGCAGTCACAGTTATGGCTTCATCTCTGCAATTATCAACAAGAATTATCAACTAACCACAGTATCCAGTTGCTATCTCTGTCAAACGATTTTTGACAATAATTTCCCCCTAACTTGACGGAAACATGGAGTAGAGAGTAAAATGTACTTTCTCTTTTTTTCCCCTTCAATAATAAATAACTAAATAAAAATAGAGGTGGGTAAACAGAGAGGAAGCAAATGATTAAAGAATAAAGACAAGAGAGAAGAAGCTTGAACAGAAAGCAACAGACAAGAACAGAGCTGTCATTTGACTGATAAATCATTCTCTTAATCAACTGTGCCAGACAAAGAAGGCCTGAGTAAGCAGCTACAAATGAAGAAGCTTTAACTGATATTTTTGTTTCTACACTTCCAACACATACCTTGTAATTTATTTTTTAACTTTACTAGTTTATGATAGGGTGATAGGAGCCTTAGTTTGAGACTTTTTATTTGCTTTGCATAAAAAAACTTCCTCGAATTGTGAAAACCTTTAAGCAACTTCTATACTACATAAGTGTTTAGGTCTTCTACTAAGTGCACTAGATTTCTTTGAGTAAGATCTCCTCACTGGTTTGAATAAGCAGAAGCAAGACAGGATTAAACTGACTTTCCCATATATTGTGATGTTGACAATGGGAAGCTAAGATGGGCCTTTTGGTATACATGCATCTTGCCAGATCAGCAAGGTCACTCCCATTCACCCTTCACTCACACCTTTCACTTCTAATTGCAGACCAACATCAGGAATGCCTTTGGGATGTCAGTTTCATATCCTCTAAAGGTTGATGATAACAGTTTCACAGTCTGGGAGGAGAAATAGTACTTAGGAAGGTCCTTTTGCTTCCCTATTTTTTTCCATGCGAAGATGAGACAACTAGAAATTTAAGTTGAGGTTGAAATAAAAATGAAGAAGGATGAGGCCTAAGTTGAGATGAAAGTGAGAATGGAGAATTACGAGTTGTAACAGGGTTTGGATAAATCAAACAAACAAACTTAAACCTGAAGTAGTCTTTGAACTATTTAAACAAAGTGGTCCAAAACTTTAGTTTTCATTTTTTATTTTTCTTGTACATCTGATGTCTTAACAAAAGCCTTATGAATTATTCTTTTCTTAAATAAAACTTCTCCATTATATACAGCACATTTTTATCATCTGCTCACATATGCTGTCCCCCATTACAAGTAAAGTTCTAAAAGAAATGAAAGATGTCTGGTTTGAAGAAGCTTTGCTGTAGGAACAGTTGGTGAAAGAGGAATAGTACTGTATGGTTATTCTGGAAGCCTACATGAACCTCTCAATGAACTTTGTAAGACTGTTAGTTTTACTTAGCCCTCTTTTCTCAGAATCCAGATTTCCTTGAGTTGTTCCCACTCATTTAAGTCTTTAATGTTCAACAATGTTTCTCACTAATAATTGGCTCTGCATCCTGAGACAACTGGAATTTGTCGCTGTTCTTTTCTATGTTATCTTAAATGTATAGGATTTAAATGTGCATTGTAAGTTTCATTTTTAAAAGTTCTTTTAGCTTTTTTGGTTTTAATTATGGAAAATAAAACGTAAAGGTAATGCAGCAATTGCAATGAAGTGTTCAGATTTCTAGCTGCCAACAGAAGTGTGTGTACTTCTAGACTTGATTTTGAGTTGAGAAAATAATCTGACAACTTATTTTTACACCACTTTAGTGTGTGGAATTTTATTTTTCTTGAGTTTTGGTGTTGTTAGGTATGATGCACAGAAGCAGAGTGAGAAAGTGATTTCATGCTCTGTTTCTCCAGATGAAGTTTTATGCTTTGCTGACGAATACTGACATGTAAACCCAAATTGCAACTTTCCAGGTCTAACAATGGCAAATAAAAATTTGCTCACAGAAGTCATAGACTTTTATAGGCCACACAAAACTCTTGAAATTTGTTGATACCTTATGATGGCACAGGTTAGCTTAAAAAAAAATTAGCCTTCCTTGGTTTTAGATTCCTAAGATGATGATGATTTTCTATACTTTTTAAAACACGTTGTTTGCTACCATAATTTTTGTAGTATATTGAAACAAAACAAAAGGTAAAAAAAAAATAATTGTTGAACATGTTGGGGATTTTTTTTGGAATGGAATTTTCTTGATTGTCTAAAATCAAATAAGCTTACACTATTTGGGAGGATATAAAAGGATGAAGTTATCTAATCCATGAATATAAGGAAGTATTAATACCTTTACTATTGACATCTCAAGAGATAACTCTTTCTTCTCTGCTAGTTAACCCAGTATTTTACTACATAACTATTTTGGAGTTTGGCTTTGTACAGCAAGCTTCAGTGATCAGAAGATTACAGCATAAGGAAATTGTATATGCTACTTTACTACCAGATTATTATCTCAGGCTTCTGCCTCACAGAGGTGCATGTTCATCTTGGGTGGGTTCTTTTAATCTCTTGTTCCCACCTGTCCATTTTGTCTCTCTCTATCCAGTCTCTGCTCCAGACATGGGAAAAATCACTTACAGAACAGCTGCTCAGATATTTATGTTTACAAAATATTTCTGTGGGTTTCTCTTAATATCCAAGGCTTTACACCGTAGGGGTTCTCCAGATGTTTCATGAATGTCACTATCTTTCCCACCTTGAGGACAGAGCAGATAAGAATGGAAACCTCTCCAGCCAGCTGTCAGTCAATGGTAACCCATCCTCACTCATTAATCATTAGTTTACTGTAATTGGACACTTTGCTTGGTTGATACTTTTTCTACATATAATTTAACACAATGTAGTTTCACTTGAAGTAAAATAAAGACATAAATACTGAATATTTTTACCGAGAAAAGACATCTTAAAAAAATGTTTCATCCAGCTCCACTCAAATACATTTATGGCTGTGATTTTTGTTAGTGTTGCATAATCTCAAGAAAGATTGTCACTTTATAATACTGTATTAAGCTGGTTGCATGTTATCTGTTCAGATATATAATTCTGATTTATTTCTAGTGTTGTTTTTTTTAAGTTTGTTTAGCTTTAAGATGTTTCCTAAGGTAGCGCTATGAAGATGGAATTTGATTCAAACAAGAAAGTCTTGCATATTTAAGCCACAACTTTGAGGTATGAGAAAGAGTGGTAGAGAATGAGAAAAATGAACACAGTTATCAATTTGATAATAGCAGCACAAAATGTTTAATAATGTATCAGAAAATATTTATCAAAAGGTTTACATAGCTGTCTACATTCCTAATAAGAAGCTCTGGGATATCAACCGTAATCACATGTTTATGATAAAGTATATGAGGCTTCAGATGTCCAGTCCAACAAGCACTAATATTATAATAAGTATGTTTACTGAATAGTCATAAATGTAATCATGGCACTCTCATGTAAACTTGTTTCAGAAGTAAAATTGTTTCAGTTAAGAATAATGGAATACCGCTAGACAGAGTAAAATTATGGCACTGTTTGTTCTTTACATAAAACAACACACTACAAATAAAAATATTAAAATTTAGAAGGGAAATAATAGTTTTATATTCCCCTCTTCAGGCTCAGTTGCCGGGAATTTAGAAATAGAGTAGCTGTGTGTGGGTAAGTAAGGGTCCCTGGCTTTGAGTTGCCTTTTTTGTCCTATACGCTTGATACTTTGCATCAAAATGTTCCTAGTCATAAATCTACGTGACATTAGAGTTGTAGCCAGCTGATGTGACTACAGCCGGTTGCTGTATACCTGACAGATTTCAAGAGGTACAGAAACAATGTTAAAGATGTCTCATTTTTGTCAAGTCCGTATCAGGAAAAAAAATTGGCTACCTCTGCAGGTATTTCTAGCTCTGTTTTGCTTCAAACAAAACTAAAGCTTCAATCTTTTATATTTAGGACTCTTTAAAGGAATGATTCCTTCAAGATGACAACAATTCCTGAAAGGATAAAAGCTTAAGAAAATACATAACATACTGAAATATGCACACATATTGTACCTCATCTTGCCTAGTTCTCCATGAAATGTCAAAAGAACCTCCCACTGTGATATGTCTGCGAGCTCTGCAAGACTGATTAAATTTCTATATAATATCAATCGTTGCATCCTGTGAACCATAAATTATAAAATTTGTGTTCTATTTTATTACTCCATAAAAAGGCTTAAAACTTTTTTTTTTTCTTATCAGATACAAAGAATAAACTGTAACTTTCATTTTATTTGTGGCAATTTTATGCACATACAAAAACAGAGTGTAAATATGGGGTATATTCTTTCTGTATGTGTGGGAAAGAAATAGATTAAGAAAGCAATTGCTACAGGAGAATAAATAATATTATGATTTATTTCTCACTTTCATAGCATCCCAAAATAATTGAACAAAACTAAGTGTCCAAAGCCAAATATGTAAAGGTCCCTTGAGAGCAGAACAGAGAATATTCAGGCTGTAAGAGGATGCAGTTTCCTCCCTTACATTTTTAACCACTGGAATATCAAAATATGATCAGGAGATTGGTGTTAGAGGAGATTTGCTTTGTGACAGAAACTAGTGTTAAAAGGGCTTGTGGTCATTTCTCACACCACTTCAGGATGTGTGGTTTCTGTACAGAATCTCAACTTACACATTTAAATCGTATTCAATGTTTTTGACCTTTTGGCATCACACACCAGGAGGCTAATGTGAGGAATCTGTTCCTCTTGAATTGCTGACTGTAGTTTAAGTCCATTGTTCAGAGAATTTCAGGATTATGAATTTCAGACTAAGACGAACGTAATAAAAATGTCTTTATTCTCATCTCTGTCTCACGCTCTCTCACTCTCCCTCACAGGGTTTTGTACTGCAGCTCATCACCATTGCATCAGAGTGCCTTGCAAATAAAATAAATAACAGTAGCAAAGCCTCTAGTGAACATCATGGGGAACATCAACATTGAGAAGCAGGGCTTATAAATCTGCATGCAACACTGTATGAACGTGCTTAGATTGCTTCCAGAACAGAGCTGGCTTACATCCAGCTTCCTGAGTAAAGTGAACTTGAGTGACTTCAGGCCTATAGTCACTGTACAGACTTATTTTAGGGTTGAAGCTTCTCTCGGGGAAGGGGTAGAGTGGGAGAAAGGTGAGGAGGAGGAGGAGGGTGTGCTTGTATGACAACTTTCGGTAGTTTGTGATATTTGTGCACGAAGTTTTTGTTCAGATTGTAAGTCTCACAGTTAGGAATACTCTTCTGAATTCTTATGTTGTTCCTTAATGGAAATAAGCTAATTTTAATAACTTCTCTTAATTAAAAAATTACACTGGAATTAATATGATTTTCTTTCATGTAAAACTACTATTTTTCTTCAGTTTATTTTATAGTCTCTTGTATCTTTAGTATCAAAGGTATCCTGAGCAATATGCCATTAAATCAAGAGCAAAGATAAGTTGATCATAATGGAGTGGCTTTCAAGAATGCAATATTCATTTTAAGAATGGATCATAAGTGGAAGCCATTAGCAGAATTTTGCAAGATGTGGTAAAATGTATGAATAAAAATGGTAATTGCAAGAATTGTTAAATTTTAAGAGGCAAATATTGTAACAACGAACTGTAAAGTGAGTAGTTTCAAAATTCTTAAAATCTGAGTCACATCAAACCAAGTGCTAGTAAAAAGATATAAGAAAACATCTTCCCTTAATAGAAGTGTAGTTAGGTGTTAGGCATCACAGGGCAGATTTTGTGGCTGATTTTCTACATAATCTAGTGGATGAGGTCTCTCATAAAGGGATTTCATCCAAATCCATTCATTTAATCCAAATCAATTCAAATTCCTATCTTTCTGAAACCATGACATATATCTGGCTACTTTGTCAAGAGCTGGCAAAGAAATGGTTTGCTAAAACATTTGAGCATCATTAAAAAGATACAGTAACAGTGAACTATTCAGTAGTAACCAGTTTTCTCTTAACTGTTGATAAAAACTTTGGGTAACTTCTGAAATGCTAGTGGTTGCAGACAGGGTTTTTTTGAGTGAAATACACAAGTGTAGAAATTATGCTTCTAAAATCAGATGTTGATGCAGTACTGTGCCTTGATTTGGGGCATTCTGCTAGTGTTCTGGGGAAATATACTTTGTCCTAGTGGGGAGAAACAAGTATCGAGGACCATCAATGATTAAGCAGTTCATCTAAAGATCTCTTATTTCAGTGCCTTGTCACTTGCTCTGTGTTCTCTACGTTTCTTGCCTAATTCATGTAGTCTATTTAAAACTGAACATGTTATCAACTTTTGCAAAATGAGTAGTCATTTACCAGCTATTTTCAAATCCACTGAAAGGAAAAAAACCCTGGTATTGCATATGGAAAAAGCTAGGTTTGTAATACATTAGCATGATTTCCTCGAGAGTGATTCTGATATGAAGGATTTCCTGAACAGGGTCAGCCTGATACATATGCAACAACTGAACAATTAGGAGAAAGTTGTTGATTTCTGAACCTTAGAAGAAAAGATAAAATTTAAACCCTAGAGCTCAAAGGCTGCACAGATTTCCTTTAGATTTTTGCTGAGTTGAGTTTTGTTCTTTTTCATTCTTACAGGATGCATTATTTACAAAAACAAGGGAGTATCCACTTCTGTTGTACATGAACATGGTATACAGATAAGTTTTCTTGGTGTTGAGGCAAATGCAAAAATGAATTAATAACTTTGTCTTCTCTTCAGTACCCAGAGGTGAAAGTATCATTAAAAAGGATGTTTAGAAAGTAGAGAGTAATAGATCTGGTTTTGAAAATATATGCAACATGGAAAGTAAAAGAGATTTCATGGTGATCTTAAAAAAAAAAAAAAAGTTTAGTTGGATTATGGGAAAAAGTGAAAAAATATCTATATAAATACATATAGAGTGGTCCTATATGATTGGAAAGCTGAGTAACCATCATTTTCTGAATGCAATAAACTATTCCTCCATGTTCTGTGTGAGCCTTTGTAGAGAATATTTGGTGAGAGCATTTTAGGAGAAATTGAGGAAGAGTAAATCTCTTGTATAGTTTGGTTTTAATCATTAAAGATAATTTTGATATCGCAGGATGGCATTACATCTGATGAGGACAGTGTATAAAACTCAATTGGTTTTCAAATATTTATATTATTGTTACATTTTGAAGATGATCTACTTATGTATTATTTAAAATCATATTTAGTTTAATTTAATTTCATTTTACCTGGAAAATTAGAGTGAAGTGGCTGTAGAGCTAACTAAGGACATCAAAGAGGGGCATACATGCTTAAACTGCATGAGCTGCTGTTCTTGTTACTACTCAAAAGGCAGTGTGGATCTAGACTGACAGCTGAAAGAATGCAAAAGCTGAAGAGGGATGTCTTGGACACCGGTCAGGTTGCAATGACTCTGTGGTTAGATTTTGGAAAGGAGCAAGAAGATACTTCGCTCTGTGTAGCAAAGCAAGGTTACAGATTAACAGCACTTTATCAGAGTTCCTGGCAGAACTGAGCCTATAGAATGTCAGCCAAAAGGAAGAACAGTGATAAATATATTGGTAAAATTACTAAAACATAAACTATTTATTCTTTTTCAAGAAGCCTAATGAAATGCTCTGAAACTAGAAGGTGTGGCTTTTTTTGTTTGTTTCTTTTGGGTGTTTTTTGAGAGGTGGTGTTTGTTTCAGGATTTTTTTGTTGTTGTTGTTATTCTGCAGAAAGGTTCTATTTTAAAGCATTCACTTCAGACCTTAAGCTTTAGCATTTGGAAAAAAGCAATTTCACTTACTGGGTGCTTTGCACAGCCTTTTGAATCCATTGATTTCAATAAAGAATAAATACGTAATTCTTTATTTTAAAAACCTTCCTTAAAAGAATCAACTTGTTTAAAAATTAAGTTTGATAGAAAACATTCTACCAAATGGTAGAAAGCAACAGAAAACTTAATCTGTTCTTATTCCATGAGGTCACAGATTTACAATTTAACTGAATTTGAGATTCAGAAGTGAATAAATAGGGAAGTAAAAGTCCCAGAGGTGTTGAAATGACTCAGGAATGTGGAAACCTCTAATGCATTTCCTGGTTAAAGAAAAATAAAGATGCCACCTATTTGAATCCTGGGAAGATTTCTTATCTCATCAGAAAGATAGCTCTTATCACCTCAAATGAAGGAAGAAGGTTTAGGAAGCAATATTTTGAATTAAGAAATAAATTTGAAAAAAAATAATAAAAAAAAAAAAAAGATAGAAACCTATCTGAAAGTCTGAAAGTCACATATACAAAGAAAAAAGCAGAAAGAAATAGTCAGAAAAATCTCAAAATTATCCAGTGCTCTGCATTCAGTAGATGAAAGCTCATGAAAGAAAACAACAGATTTTCAGCTTTGCATTGGCAACGTCTTTCATATATTCTTCCTTCTTCAGGTAATGACATTAGTTGGTATAAAAGTATAATAAGTAACCACTGCATATCACACAGGCTCTTAGACAACTGCCAGGTAAAGATAAAAGGTCCATAGTATTCTGAAAGCCAAAGATGCAAATTTTGAGGTCTGATTTTGTTTCTTAAAAAAAGACCTTAAAATGTATCCTCAGTTTCGTGGTGGCTCGGCATGTCTTCTCTGAAAACTGGGGACTTCATGCCAGACCTTTGATCTAAAGACCATAACAACAATTGAAATGGCAGCTGCCGATATCATTACCAGGTAACAATGTTGAATTTCTGTAAGTTAAATTACAATTAGAATTTCAAAGGCCAAAGGCATTGAAATAAACAGAATGCTTTCTACCTTTCTAAAACCTTGTAAGAAAAAAAAAATATTTTGCCTATATAAAGTAATTTAAAAGATCTATAATTCTATGAAACTTCATTATTGAGAACCTTTTAGTATTAATAATGTGTTTTGAGAGACATTGACACTAGTCTTCTATCATAGGGACATATATAAGAATTCATTTCTGTGAAAGCTTACTGTACAAATAGGCAAGACCAACAAAGAGTAGAGAAGGAATTAAACACGTGGAAAGGTCAAATGACTTGCAGTATGTGAGCAGTAAATTGATCTGTCTCCCACATCCAGTCTGGATCTGTACCTATTAAACCAATAACAGATGACAGTTCCTAAATAGGTTACAGAGGCATTCATATTGGGAGTTAGATGTGATAATAGGTGAGATAATTACAAGATGCAACTGTTTACCTCAGCTATCTAACTGCTAACTATCCATAATTAAGCAGTAGCTCTAGTGCTCTATGATGGGTCAGTTAATGTAAATACTTCCAGCTAGTCATTAGCAGCCTTTGCTCTGCAGAAATTGAGCTGCTGCTGACACAGAAGTTTCATGAAGAATGGTGAGACAAAAGGAGGTTGTGATTTTGTAGAAAGTTTGAGAAATACTACATTAAGCTGCACCTTTTCTCAAATATTCTAGTCATCTTCTGATTTTACTTCACAAAGCTTGACATTTGTGGTTTGCTTTTACAGATCATAGTGTCTGTTCATACATTTACTCTGCCCGTAATTAGGTGAGTGAAGATCGCAAGCACAGCAAGAATTTCAGCTTTCCCCTCTGTGGCTGAAATTCAATTAATGGTAGTGTTCTCCTGCATGGTAGCTCAGGTATCCACTGTTAGGGGATTCGACAGCTATATTTTTAATTTGTTGCTTAAAATCTAGTTTTGTGTCTTCTTACTTACGGAAGTCTGTGACAGTTTCATGCGAATACTGAGAATAAGTCCTATGCTCCTGTTCACCTCAACATGACGAAAAGCTTCTTCACTGTGAGAGTGACAGAGCACTGGAACAGGCTGCCCAGAGAAGTTGTGGTGTCTCCTTCTCTAGAGACTTTCAAGGGCCACCTGGATCTGTTCCTGTGTGGGATGCCCTGGGTGACCCTGCATTGGCAGGGGGGTTGGACTCAGTGATCTCCAGAGGTCCCTTTGTGATTCTATGATTCTCTTATTTATAAAGAATTTATCCTTCTGTGAGCATCCAGCTTCTTGTGTTTGATTTCTCTGAGCCAGCTAGTCAAGGAAAGCATGTACAGGTAGTTAGAAAAGTATTGTTAATAGGAAAGATTTAAGTTTTGTATCAGTATATGTCTCTCCCATGGTCCCCTTCCTTGTTCTCTGTAAGTTTTTCTAGATGACACTGGCTTAACTCATTGTCTATGATTTTGTAAGATCTCCTGATGTGGAATACAAGCAAACACTGTCTCTTCTTGTGTGTTGGTTTATATCCTAAAGGAAGCAAAAAGACGCTGCAGTTTTGCTGAGCTTCTGTAGCAGTTGGCTCTCTTGCTCTCTGTGGGGAACTCTAGAATGGAAAAGGCAGCCAGTCATGCATGCTGTAATTTACATCTGATTGATGAAGGGTTTAGATTCACAGGAACAATTTGCACTGGGACTCCTGTGGGCCTAACACTGAAATATTTTGCCACCACTATCCAGCATTAATTTTTGTCTTGATCAGTCTCATATCTTTCCACACCAAGTTCATTCTCAGAATTAACCCTCGAAGTTTTACATTTAAATGATGCTTGGTAGTTCGCATTTCCTGTGTTAAGTAATCAAGTAAAAAGTTGTAGCTGAAAACACTGCCTTTCTAATAACCAGATACATAAATGTTGTGGGAAAAAGCACACCATATAGTATTTGCTGTGCTTGCAAAGTCAAACTTTATTTTTAGAATAACCAAATATTTAAACATTAATTCACTAAAGTCTTCATAAAAACCAGAGTCTTTAAGAAAAACCAAACTAACCAACCAAAGAAGAAAACACACACATACACATATACACACACACCCCCCCCCCCCCCACCCCCCAAAACCCCCCCCCCAAAAAAAACAAAAAAAAAAAAACACAAAAAAAAAAATTTGAAAAAATAAAAAAAAAAGAAAAAAAAAAAATAAGA
>JAAGNO010028958.1:0-20108 GCA_033439905.1 Ceryle rudis
TGTGAGGTGCTGTTGTTGTGGGTGTCTGGGTGTGGTGTGGCGGGTGTGTGTGTGGGGGGTGGGGGGGGGGGGGGGGGTGTGGGTTGAGGGGGTTGTTGGTTTTTCCTCCTCTAGGAGTCCAAAAAAAAAAAAAAAAGTGAGTGAGCTTATCTATCTCTCCTGTAGAACCACAGTTAGAATAACAACTCTACTATATACTCTTTTATTTTCGATGGTAAGATATTCACATACTCTACATATGTGTTCTTGCTCAGGGATAAAGACTTGCTTTTCCTTTAAATTCTGTGTTAAAGGACTGAAGGAGTGATGTGTTTATTTGCATCATATGAAAACCTGCCCTTAGAAGAAATGTATAATAATAATATTGAGTGAATAAGATGACATTTGCTTATTTTTTGCACCTCTAATTTCTACATTAGTGACTAAATCCAAGCAGTCTACAATATGAATCAAGATATGATTCATTCTGCTATGAATTAATATGCATTAACTTAATGAAAAAATTCTAAAGGTTATTTAAAAATCCCACCAGAGTGTTCCAAAGATAAAATTAATCAGACTACATAAAATTTCAAGACAGTCTCCAATCCTGCAACATGATTGTTTTGAGCTGTTCATCGCTTGGTTTAGACACAGGAGCTGAGTGCTTGCTCACACTTCACATGGTTATTCTGCACAATGGACATAAGGAAACAGCCATTCTGACCAGGAAAGTAGTCAGGATTTCTCTACCAATCCCCTCAAGGTTTGATCCAGGTCAGTAGCATAGCACAACTTACTTTGACCCTTGTTTGCTTCCCCTGCTCAGTCAATCCTCTGACACTATCAGTAGGTTACCACTAACCTGGTCTCATCAAAAGCAATGGAAATAAATCCTCCACAAACAGTTGGATACAGCATCGTCTTTCCAGTGTTACAGTTTTAAGTAACTCAGCATGAGGTGGCATCATTTTAAATGCCAACATTAGGGAAAAGGCTACAATGCAACCAGGGCTGAACTTGTGCTCCACACTAACAGCTCTCAGGATACGGCCATCGCCCGATCAATTCCTGTATCAGCTAGGCTCATTAACACGGCATCAGAAAGTTATTGACTTAGGAAATCTGCGAAAACAGCGCAGAAAGCTCTTCTCTTCTGTACAGTCCTGAATGAAGCGACCACTTATCTTCTCAGTCCCTAATTAGTCTGCAGAATCAATTGATTTTATTGCAGTTTCATTTCGTTATACATTCAGCACCATGCTTATGAATTGGGAACGGTTCAGATGTGCAGTCCTTAGGGGAGCTTAAAAATGTACTTAATTCATGTGCTTAAATATCCAGGCTTTTAAGACACATTTCTGCCGAGATGCACATCCCAGTAACAAGAGGCGAAGCAAAACAAGACCACGGGGGTCTTCCACCACTTGTGGTGGAATACTTAAAAAAAGTTGCTAAAATTCCTAAAAAGAAACATTAAGCCAACACTATGATTGATTCTTTCAGTTTCTTTTATCCGGTACACGACTCTCTCAACTGCAGCTGAGATACCGATTCGGCTTGCGACAGATGACTGGTACAACCAAGTAAGGGGAAAATTACTCCAGGGATAGAAGCCACTGTGAGAGGAAGCTTGTCAGAACATTCCATCATGCTCTTCCCAACAGACTGAGATCAGATACCGCTTAGCTCCAGATGGACGTATCACACGTTTTTAGAAATAAAGACATAAAGTGACAATATGTTCCAAATAGCTACTTTCTCTCCTCCCTTCCTCCCATGCTATAATTAAAAATCCATTCCTAGCGCTGTCGGCTTTATCTCTTCATGCACTCTGCAGAATGCCTATCATTATGAATGGCAAAGAATTGCATAATGGCATTGTTAATAGTCATTCACAGAAGTGTGCTGTAATGCATTTAAAAAAACCACACAGGCTAAGTCGGGCTAAACAAGTAGCCTGATTTGAAAACTGCTGAACAGACAAGCAACTCCCACTCCTCAGTGAAGCTGCTGAAAGCTCAACACTTCAGAATTACAGCACTCTAATCTCTGCTCCTAGTTTGCCTGCTGAAAATTTTGGCTTTTGTCTGAAGTCTATTCAATACTAATCCCTGCCGTGGCAGTAAAATAAACAAGCACTGGTTTGGGTAGGAGTCTGGACTACTCTAGCTTTGTGTTAGCTACGGAGCTTTGACTTGAAGTGCGATGGCAGGTGTAAGGGGCAAAGATTTGTGCTCTTTTCAACACTGTGTAGTCTGTCCAAGTTCCCCTGCACCGTACTTAGGTAATCTTTGGAAAAACTGTCACATACCCTCGTTTCACTAGACTTCTTGACCCTATCCCTTGAAATTCCAAATCTTAAGCAGTAGTTCATAGCCCTTTTTGACATTTTGCACTACAACTCCAGCGCCTCATAGATTAACATTTTGTTGCCTATTTTAGAATGAGTCCTGTCCCTTCCAGCTGTGAAACAGCTTCAAGCAGCAGCAGCAGCGGACATCAGGAGGAAGAACAGTAACTGCATTTGACATAAAGCCCTCAAACTTTATTTCATAATCCTACAGGTGAAATGTTATTGTGTATTTATTGTCTAGATTTTTAGTTGCAATTAAAGAGATTATACTCTGGATAACAGACAAGCTCAAGTATTGTGGGGTTTTTCCTCATCTTTCCAGCACGTCTTGTTAGACTGACTGTACAAACACCCCAAAATGTTTTATGGGCCTAAATTCCCTTATATTGTTTTTATTTCCAGACTCAGGACAACTTCTCAAGAGTGAGCAAACAGAAATGTACTTACTCCTGTTCCAGACAGGGGCATGAAGTCCTGTTTTTATGAACTCTTTCTCAATAGAAATTTAAAAGATATTGTAAAGATAAATAAGGAAACTGTAACATACCACCATTTTTTTTCCAAAAAAATTTACAAAACCAGGCTCTCTAAGAAAATAAGGCACACCAACCCTACATAAAGCTTTAGTAAATACAAAGAAGAAATGTTGACATTAGTAATTCCAAAGTAGTCATGCTGTTTACTGAAATTTGCTGTCCTTTCAGGTTGCCCTACAGGGACTTGGACAGGATGAGAAAAGGACATTATTTCAGGACCACTAAGACTGGCTTCAATCATGACCTTGTCATTTTGATTTCTCAGTGTACTCACAGTAAATTCAAAAGATAAGGGGAAAAAAAACCCAAAACAAAAGATGCAATACACAAGTTTATTACCGAACTTGCTGCAAGCCATCTTAATATTAACACACATTTTTATACATATATTTCAAACCTCAGAGAGCACCACAGTGTGGCAAACTGATCTAGCAGATATATTGTGTCTACAATGAGACTGAGGGGAAAAAGGCTAACCATTTTTTATCACATCCTTTGCAAGTAGATTTCTCCTCCTATTTTGGAGTACTCTACAAAGCAAATGATTGAATATAAAATGCAAGAAGGAAAAGCAATAACCAAAGTAGTGAGAAGTATGAGAACAGAGGGCACTCAGTCATCTGCCCCATTCTACTACAAAACTTCATCCCCAATTTCTACCTCCCCCCGGCAAACTCCTCCTTCCTCCCCAAATCACCCACTGCAGAAAAATACCACTATTTTCAGAGGACAGTTCCTGTTAATTTTAATAAGCCAGGGAGTCTTTAAAAGGCACGAGGACTACAGTAGCTGGCTAGTGCCTATCCCTCCTTTTCCACAGTGCCCTTGACAGCAGCTGGAGTCCCAGCCAGCAGCCTTGCAGCTCTAAAGGGCACTGCTCTTCCTGCACTGCGTGGCCTGCCCAGAACATGGAGTAGCCCATCTCCTCCAGTGTTCTGAAGATTTGAGCTAGACTGACTCTCTTTTTAAAGGCAGCCACTTTACCTGCCTCATACTCAGATTTACCTAGATCCCTAGCCTCCTTTTTCTTATTGCCACCAAAGCGTTGGTATGCACTGAAGTAATCAACCAGTATTAAGTAGATAGGTCCCTCTCATTAAATATCATTTCCAGAAAACAAGTTTAGTCCTAGTTTCCAATTAGGTGTTGTAAATACCATGCTTTGCAATCTGCTCATAAGAACACCCACTCCAGAGCTTAGACAAACTCCACACTGCCTTCCTCTCACTGTCAGAACTTCCACTACAGGGAATAGTTTGATGCTGTAGCCCACAGAAACTCTTCCTGTCAAGGTCATCACAAAAGGGCTGCTGACTCTTGCTCCAGACTGATCCTGCCTGCTTTGCATTTTATTTGACATTAGGGTCAGTTGTGCCACAATGGATCTTCCTTACAATACATATGTATGTCTATAGAAGTGAAAAACAGGGTGATGACCCACATTTAATTTTGTTTTCAAGATCTTATTGCAGCCAACACCTAAAAGCAGAAGAGTATAGAAGTCAGCAAGGCTGGCTGTACAACTGAGTGAAACAGTTCATTGTAAAGACATCTTTTCATTTAGCAGAAGTGCAGATTCTCATGTCATTGAAAAGCCCAAGACTTGAGAAGGAATAGGAAGGACACCGCTCTCTGTTAAATACGTACATTCGTGTAATACAAAGAAAAGATGACCTGGAGGGTGGGGGAAATCCCTGTAGTTAGTAAGTCAAGCCATTCTTTCCCAAAATAGTAAACTGCCAGTAATACTATATATATTATATATATAATACCATAATGCTAAGGTACATTTGGGAAAAAAGCAGTGTAGTTCTTCAGTTTAACTATACTACTAAATTCAATGAAAGAATTTATGCTCCTGTTTGAGTTACTCTGAACAATCAGCCCTGGATTTTCTCTTCAATTTCTATTTAATAGGATCATAACTTAGTACATTTCATGTCATTATTCCACTTTCAAGAGTTCATCTTTCTGACAACACACCTACAGGCCTTACCACTTCATTATTCCCTGTAGCTTCATCAATACCTGTGGATCCCATTTGGTTTTAATTTTAACTGCAGCTGATCTTCAAATACCTTCATGTATTGAGATACTAAGCTGTTATGTTGTATTAATAAGTATGAGGTTCCATTAAAACCAAATATATCTTAAAATTAAGAAAATCCTCACAGTTTTCACAGTTTTAGACTATTTCTTTAATACTGCATATCAAAAAAATGCAGGCTGCTAAAACCTGCTTTAAGAGCAATACTGTTAAACGAGGTTTTCACAAGTTTGCTATAGCTGCTTTAAAGCCTTTTCTCTCAAATATGCTGCTAGCAGGCGATTACAATATTATCACAGTAAGCATCACCCTTATATTTTGTGTTCCTGTTAAAATACCAGTAAAATAAGTAGGTTCAGATTAACTAATTCAAACCATATTTTGATTCAGATCCTTATCTTCCTTGTAATACACATTAGCTACCTGGTTTTAGTTACTTAAACCTATCACCATCTTTGTCTTTTATTTTTAAAGAAAGGCCAATAATATCTTTATATGCTCCATGGACACGTTCTAAAATAAGTTTTATTTTCAGCTGGGACTGTCCCTCTCTATATAAGAGGGACATTTTCAGTGTGTGACAGAATGACTCTCCTGGCTATAAAAGCAAAGCTACTTACCGATTTCACCTGCCTAGGAAATATACTGCTTCCTATTTTTACCTCCCAGAACTATTTCAGCCGATGTTCCTAGTGACTGAGAATTGTTTCTTACCAGGTGGCAAGGAAGCACCATCAAGTTCTATGTAACTAGTGTGGAAGGGGTGCTAACAAGAAGGGACACGATGTGGCATAAGTAGTAAAAAAGGGAAAGAGGTTAATTGCTTCCATTGTCACTTGCACTCAACAGTTCATTCATTCTTTTGAAGGAGCTGTGCAAGAATTATGTCACGAACACACATGAAGTGTTCCAAACCAAACTTGTTTGAGAGCTGAATGTTAGACCAAAAAAAAAAAAAAAAAAGCTGTAGAAACCACTCTGTACCAAACAGCCTTAATTTGTGGTGCCTGGGTTACTGAAATAGCTGGATCCCACCATGGTTTTCAGGTGGGCTGGGGATCCCATATATAGATTTCTGTTTAATAAAAGGACACTTAAAACCCCTCTCTAGGCTGTGTCTTTTAGACTCAGTAGAGGAACCAGCCACCAGAATTATACAAACAATCTTTGATAATACTTTTTCGGCTGAAACCCCATTCAGATTGATGCTGATCTCTTTGCTAAGGCTTCCCCTGTGATAACTCCACACTGGCATTCTACTGCAAATATTAAGTACTAATTAGTAACAGTACCGCCTCCCAACCACACACAACAGTAATTAAGTAAATGAAATGACAGGTCTGTTTAGGGGAGCAGGGACAAGGGGAAGAGGGTTCACTCTATCACTTGCATAGCGCGAGTCCCATCTGACTAGGGTATTGTGAATCTTGCAGCACGCTGCCTGAGGCGTGTAGATTCTGCATTTACATCCTTCACACCCAGCTGAGACTTTGCCTGAAGATGGCCATCTCCATCAGGTTACATTTCATCCTCACCACATATAGCACCTCCTCTTTCAGAGTGGCTTGGAAAACAGTATTTATTCTCAGAACCTGCAAGATCAGTATATCCATATGCTTTCAACATGCAAACAAGCTCAGGTACCACCCCAGCCAAAGGTACCCAGCAAGAAAAAGGCAGTAGCTCTCTTCTGCTGGTTTCCACCCTGTCTTTTGCTCCTGCCCAAGAAATCTCAAGCCGGGATAGATCTTCTGAAAATCCCACTTCCACCCACCATCTCCTTTCCTAAATTCTCCCATTTGCTCTCCTAATACATATTCCAAGGTGATTACCAGTACACTAGAATCATTCAGATTAACAGGGTTTTATCAATACTGTGAATCCTACAACGCTCAGGGTCCTCTCTTACTTTCTAGCTTAAAAACCAACAGAAGTAAATTATGCAAACTTCATTACAAGCATCAAATCACCCTTTGCCTAAGAGGATCTACTTAAAAATGTCATACGGGGAAATGACACAAATACCACGTTGTAGAGCAAAACTGTTGGGGGATTTTAACATTTATTTTTACATTATTCCATTAAGAAAAGAATTAAAATCAAATTGTTCTTTACAGACTATTCCACGAATGAGACATCCAAAAGGAGAAGAGGAGAAACACAGCTTGCAGTGATCTGTTAATTTTGACATTGATATCAGCTTACATCAAATTAGAAGAAAAAGGCCACACAGACCTCAACAATAAAAAATGGTTATATAATCATTCTTACCCCCAAAAATTATTATCCCCCCTAAACAGCAGTTTTAAACAAAACTATGAGAACAGATCACAACAACAGCATGAAGCGCCACACTGCTTTGCATTATTCCCTTCCACAATATAATGACTCCTTAAAAAATTATTCCGACAAATCTCTCCTTGTTTACATTCACAAACTACTAATTTGCTAGAGAGAATTCTCGCAACTAAAAGCCCTTGTAAGCACAAACCTGGAAGTATTTTGGGCTGGTAACACTTTAAGTGTCTTAAATACACTTAGCTATGCATTTAATCTAGACATAATAAGACATTGTGTGCATTACATATCAAGGAAATATTAAAGAAAATATCCCCCGTGTAGTTTTCCCTCATCCAGCCAGTTTATTCCTCTTCAGTGCTAAGCAAGAGACGGGGTTTGCCCAGTGTTTCTTTGGGAATGAAAAGATAGCAAAGTTCATTCCTTTTTCAGTTTATCCAATAAATACTTTCAACCAACTGACCCAGCATCTGGCAGCCAGTGAAATGCAACAACCTGCACCTCCATTAGCAAGCTAGAAAATAACTGGAAGACAACATGCAGAGTATTTTTACTTCTGTACAGTGTTTAACTATTGTTCATATTCCCAACCTGAAATCTGAAGTGTTTAGAAGAGTGACCAAGGAGAATTCATTGCATTATCGGTCTGATCAGATAGCAGAAGCTTCATCACTTGCAATAAGGATCTACTACTTACCAATTTCATAAAATGTTTTTATAGAGCATAAAGATTTAAAATCTGAAGTTAAACCTGTCTGACAAGTGAGAGATCCGACAGCTAGGCATGGTATCCTGGCTCCACTGTTTGCAATGAATATGAAGCTTCAAAAACATAAGAAAAAAAACCACCTTTTTTTTCCAGCTTCAAACCCTAAATTGCCTATTTTAGTAATCCTCTCTTCCATTCTAAAATACCTTAGAAATAAGTTGAAGCTGAGGAAAGCTGAAGTTTCCACAGTACTTTTATAGAAGGACTATTACAGAAACTTTTATATCATTTCCTGTACTGCTGATGACTGCAGAACTGCAATATGTAACTGAAGCTCATCCATTATCTCTTGTAGCTCAAACCCACTTTCTGTAACCCAATCTAATTGTAACCTAATTGTACAGTTTACTGCAAGAGAGATAACCTGACCTGGACTTTGAGTGTCCACCTTAGGGAGTAGGAGCCTTTGGAAGTTCTCCAGTTGAGGCTCCACGCACCAGCAACAACCCACATGCAAGCCATCCTGGAACACTGCCCATGCTCTGCTACACTGCATGCAGGAGAGGCCACCAAGCAACAAGACCCCATGGGGGGCCTCAGTCTTTTTGGGTGGGATGTAGAACATACAAGCTCTATTCTAGAGATGGAAACCCAATATAAAATGTCTCCACTTCAACCTGAGGAAAGTATTAAGAGAACAGAAAATTCAGTCCAAAACCAGACTGAATTCCATCAGCTTCCTGATGGAGGACACATGACAACAGTCAAGGTCATTTAAGGGACAGAACAGATCAGAAAACCAGTGAGGAAATGCTGAAAAATAAATGGAAGAAGGAAAAGGCAAGACAAGCCCCAGAAAGACGGCAACATTGGGAAATGCCTGGTCCTATAGCAGCCGGGAATACGGCTCATTGAAGCCATGAGAAAATACCCACAACAGGAGAAGCAAAGTTTGGTCAATGAAGAAGTCAAAAAAAAAAAGGTCATCTGATGCACTTATCCACATTTTTACTTCTACTTCCTAGACCCATCCTTCATAAGGACAAGAACTATTCACACCTGAATTTTCTGGAAAAAGTTCAAGAATGTACTATGAACTTCTGTCACAGGATATGAGAATCTCCGTCAGGTTTCATGTTCTCTCACAAACTGCAGGTATTTCTCCATTTCGAAAGCATATTTAAAACAAATTTTTTTTTTTTTTTTCTTTTAACAGGATAATGGAAAGTTTGTCACTTATGTAGCAAGTTCTGTCACTTATCTACAGAGGGAATTATGTTAAAAATTCAGTAACACAGCGATTTGCTGTTTCATTTCACAGACTACAACAGTAACATCTACTTACTTTTTTTTAACCATATATACCTAGGGCCAAGGAGCTGCTGATTAATACTACTGAAGTTAGGTAGCGTCAAAGTATTTTTTCCCAGGGAAAACAAACATTTAAAATGGCTCATTTTGAAACAATAAGATGCTTAACTTCTTGTTAAGAATTAACTCATAACTCATTACATGTGCTTTGTATTGTTCCGGTCTGTAAAATGCAGTGAAACCTGTCACCTTGATTGGAATCCCATTGGTACAGAGCAATAGCATTGATTTTCCTTTTCATTTTCTGGGACAATTCAGAAACTGTAGATGGTAAGAAAAATGTAAGAGTGTTTGACTCAAGGGAACACAAATTTCAAGCCTGAATTTTTTGAAAACAGAACAAATAATTTAATAGTCATAATGATAAAACTTCTTTATTTTACCGTTCTTGGGCTTTTACTATTTGGCCATGCAAAAAAAATGAGTATATTCCAGAAGTTTGGGGGCTTTGTATGCTTAGCTTTATCTTTAATGTCTGCTGAAAAACGTGAGGCTCATCTATAACATCAATTAAATGAATGTTAAAGCTGAACAAGTAGAAATTGGTAAGGCCAAAACAAATCTGTTTATCTTGCCACACAGATTTTCAGCATAGGATGGATTGGCATATCAAGGTTCAAGACCACTACCATACAGTGAAATTTAAAACTATAACAATGATTTTTTTTTTTTTTAATCCATAGAAACTTGAAATTAAAAACATAGTGTAAGCCTTATTTACCAAAACAAGAAGAGTTTCCTCAAAGTGTTTTTACATCTTACTTCACAAATCTAACCAGACTTTAATTTCTCAGCTTGTCAGGAACAAACCAAGTTTAGAAATCAATATACACTCCAAGTAATAAGTTACTTCTATGAATAAAGTAAAAGCTGCAAGAAATTCAGAAAAGCCTACCATGAACATTGTCTTTCCCATTACCAATGAGTATTTCATCACTGGGAGCAGACAGCAGTGAATATTCTCCCCCAGCCACCATAACGTGCATGACAACTAAACATGGTTCATTAAAGCAACAAGCTCAGTAAATCTCGCTGTAAAAGACAGCTTTGAGACTCACGGGGGTGTCACGCTTTTTTTCAGAAAAACAACCTCATTTCTCATCTTGTCATAAGAAAACTTAGTCTTGACTGTTGCCGAGTTACATTCGCGAGAAGTCCAACCATAATCATACAAACACGGATGAACCATTTGGCCATACAAGGATGACGTGTCAGGACCTCAGTCCCCACTAACACCAGTGAAGCTATTTCAGTAGAGACAGGCTTTGCCTGTAAAGGACCTGATCCAGCTCCAGAGACGGGAATGGCTCTTTTCCCAGACCACTATCGATACCTTCACTTTTACAACAGCAGGTAATGGCTCATCACCCCTGATAACCTCTGACCTCTCAGCATCTACCCCCACACAAATGCCTCTCGAAGTTTCTCACCCCAGTAAAGCCCCACTGTTGTGGTCAACCGTGTGCAAGAACAGAAGAGCCCCCTCTCAAGACAGCTACTAATGCTGCTGAGTCAAACCTTGGAGTTACGACAGAGCAAATACTTCCTGGCAGAAACTGCAAAGTGTGTTCCCACTGTAGTGAGCCCAGGCTACTGGCTGAGGAAAAGTGGATTGAGCTTTTAAACCTCCTATTAGTCAAAAGATGATAATGTTGGCAGCCCTAAACAGTCTGACCCCAAGCACTGATTTCCAATCTGCTGCATAAGCAGCTCACTCCTCCGGGCACAGCATATTCGTATTTGACACAAAGCAATGGAACTCAACACTGAAACGATACTACAGTGATCAACTAAAGACAGTTAAGTGGATTAATAAATACTCTAGAATCACATCAAGAATTCAGCATGAACTCTCTCCTAAGCACATTTAAGAATAAACTCCTTTTTTTCTGTTAGTTTCCATTACCGATTTACGTTACAGATACACCGAGACACACACCAGCAACATTAATTGTGCAGGTTGTCTGAAGTTCTTGGAGGGGCCAAGGGCAGATGGAAATGAAAGGTTCTTCAAAACAAAAAAACCCCACGCATTTCCAGCAAAGCATATGGTATAAGAGTTTAACATTTAATTTTACATTTATCAGATGGGACTGGTGCCCAACAAATAACTGTAAAATTAAATTGAAAGAAGGGGTTTAGTACACAAATTTTGATCCAATCTAATTTATTTCTTGCACTCCTGATTATTTTTTAAAGCTTCAGAGGACCACAGGTATTTTCATGGCTAATTTAATTCTGGTAGATTGAAGGAGAAGAGGAAAGAATACTTCTCTTTTGTTAAAAATGAAAACTTATCTTACATCTGTGGTGACAGCTGATTACAACGCTCTTCTATAATTGAGATGCCAAAATTTACTTAAAAGTGATGACACAAACATACCAGATGAAGCAACTCAATAATGCCTAGGGATTCAACTTGACATTTTCAAAACACTGACTCTGTAAAAGCGTGGCTGGAAATTGCAGGACAACTGAAGCTCAAGTGGAAGAGGCACAGGCTGCTGGTAGAGAAGAACCCCAAAGGATGGAACAGAGAAACTAATTAGGCTTCCTATTCCATCAGAGCGAATCCTGTTCACTGGAGCATTAGAAACAAATATTGATGTGGAACCTTCATCATCCTTTTGAAAGCTGTATCCCCACTTAATGCCACAGTGCTAAAGGCAGTATTGTTCTGCTTTCACCTAAATTGTCCATCCTTCAAAAATAAATCTCAGCAACACCTCCTGATATGTTTATCTTCACCCTCTCCATCTAGATTGAGATTTTCAGCACAGTTGTAGAACGTCTTCTGCTTTGGTCAATCTGTTCTAAATGCACAGTTATCGCATGTCTTTGTGCTCAAAAGTGAGGCACCATTTGCCAGGTCAAGGCTTATTTTTGTGGTAGATCCTAATAATACATCTTTAGAAAATCAGAACGCACACTACTGAGGGTGGTTTCCCTATAGTAAACTGGGTGACCTTTCCACTGCTGTCCTCCTGCTCTCTCCATAGCTTTATTTCAGAAACTGTGTAAGAACAGGAAACCAAGAGTTGAAGAGGGGATAGGATAGAGTACTTCAGCAGTCAAAGAGCAGCAGGAAGTCTTGCCACCACTCAGCTCTGAAGATAAATGAGACAGAAGGTGATGGAAAGGCTAAATAAGGAGAAAGTACAGCTGCCAAGAAAGGAACTATCTTAAGAGAACAGGAAGATGCCCATGGAAACACTCATTTCAGGATACCTACTTTTAGGATAGACAGGTGGTGTAACTCACAGGAATCCCAGACCCAGTTAAACTTTCACCTGACTCAGGAGTTTACAGACAAACACCATTTGTTTATCACTCTTCTTGGAGAGCATTCCCAAGTTAACAGACCGCTTCTTCGTTGGCCATTCAGAGATTCATCTTCTGAATCAAAACAAGAAATTTAAAACCTTTCCTCAGTGAGCTGCAAAAAGCAGGGAAGATTTCTTCTAGGAGCAAAAGAAATGGTTGCTTGTTTAAAAAAAAAGTAGTTGCCCTTCCATGGGGCACATTCTGGCCCAAGCTGTAATAACACTGACACGTAAGCAGCCTTGATGGGCACGAGGGATGCGCCTCAGCCTGATGCAGCATATCCAGGCAGGCTTGACAATTCCAACAGCATGAAGGAAAAAAAAAAAATCAGAGCAGTGAAACAACAATTTCTGGAGGTTTAAAAAGCCCTAGCCTCTCCATATTGAAGTGTAATGTTTTGCAGTCACACCCTGGTGTTAGCTACAGCTCGAGCAGCGAAGGCTCAAGGCCCATAAGGGCAGAAGTACCATTACCTTGCACATCAGAGCATTGTGCACCAGGAGCTCACACCTGTAAACATGTCCTACAGTTTCCCCCACCCACCTGCCCTGAAATGAATGACAACGTGTCAGGCGATGGAGGAGGGATATGGACAGGGCAGCTATAGCCTCTTCCTATAGAGAACATCACCTTTACGAGGTGGAAATAGAGGTATCTATCCCAGCAGTGGCTGGTGATGGTCTAGCAGCTGAGACTGCAAACTCTGATCCTAAATCACCTGGGCTGCTTGCTCTTGTTGGCTGTTGGGTTGGTGCTCTAGAAGACATGGATCTTCGTGAGCTTAAGACATAAAATTTGGTGCGTGCTATTGAATTACAGCTAACTTGTTGAATACCACAAAAATATAGTAAAAATATTAACAGAGCCAACATGTAAAATTCATCCCAGAATTTCGTTGTAGATCCATATGCTGGTCCTGAGACAATCTATCATGCCTGACAGAAGCATTTTGTATGACGGGAAGGTATCCTAATTACCATTAAAATGACAGTTTTCCTTGCCTCCTTCCAAAGCTGCTCTTTGTAAGCAGAGAATAGATGGGCTGATCTGGTTTAATTTGCTTTTTCAACAATCTTAACCGAGTCCCTTACCAAGGAAATGGATTAACTGCAAGGCTGTCATACACTTTCATATGGTAGGGAGGCAAACATAAGCTCAGAAAATAAAGGGTAGGAGTCTGATTCTATTCTCTGCAACGATGATAAACCTTTCGGATGTCTTTTCCTACAGTACTCAAGGAAAACCATATTATAAATAAATATACAGAGTTAATATTTAACATTTGAGTTAGAAAAAGCCTGAAGAAGTCAACTTCCTAGATTTAACAATCTGGTTTGACGAGTAAACATATGAAAATCATCCATTGCAAAATGGGAGGGGGAAATTACATGGATATCAAGAAAGAAAAAAAACGGCAACCGAGAAGGTAATCATCAAAATTGTTGTTTTAAGCACAGTCCCAGGCAAAAGACTTACACCATAAATTATTTCCACTGAAACTGGAATTTTATTCCAGAATTTAGTTTAGCCACAGTGTTTCCAAGCCATCCAAATATATAAAACTGATCAGAGACAGACAGTAAAAAAATGTAGCTTTTTAAAAATAAAAGCTCATTGCAAAACTTGCTTTTCTTAGCAATCTCCATAACATTCATTTACAAGAGCACATGTTGATTACTTGTCTCTCCTTTTAAAAAGGCTTCATTTAGATACCTGTTTACTTATTAACCCTGTGTTTGGAATACACCACAAAAACTATAACCACATTGAAAATCTATAATTAATGCATACTTAAACAATGGAGTATTTCAATAAAGCAAAACAACCGACTTGTGATGGTATCACCGAGTCTAGCAAAGAACACACCCAACAGAATCTATCATAAACAAAACCATCTTGATTTTATCATCATCCTTATTTTAAGCAACTTATCAAACCAAAGCCACTCCACACCCAGAAGCAAATTGCTAGAACATAAAATGACTAAAGAAAAGACATTACAGCAGACTGTCTATAAAGGGAGTTACCTTTTTTCCTTTCTTTTTCCTGTGAGCTGGTTTAGCATTTTTCTCTTTTGCTTCCTCACTCATTTTTCAGCAGGTAAATATACAGAAGAAAGGGAATAAGAGAGATCACTGCTTGTATTCCAACATGCAAAGCCCCTGCAAATATTCACAGCGCTGAAACCAAAGTCCATCTGCTGACGTTTCTCAGACAAGTGACAGAGTAAGTGCTGTTTAAAGGTAGGCTCCTCTCTTCCTCAACAGCCTTGAATTGCTCATAGCCTTGCTGTTTTCCACAGTGAGAAATTAGGTGGTGCTCTCACATCAGTCTGATTCCTCTAAATAAAAGAAAAAAAAAAGAAATTTCCTTTCATTCTTAACTAGCCTGTACTCCTGAGATAAGATCTTGCAATGCTTTCTAGCTTGGTCATCCACAGCACTTCCAGTCTCTTAAATGGGGTTGATGAGCCACACAGAAATTAGCAGCAGACAGCTGACAAGTCTGAGAAGCATTCACCAGCGGATGATTTGCCGTTTCTTGCAGATGGAGAAAGTGAGCCTGAATTGCTCTGATTGCCAGTCGCGTACAATACCGACATGTGTTGAATGCATCAGGGCATACCAGAAAAGGAAGCCTCCAAGAGTGATAAAAGATCAGGTTACTGGATCTTAAAGCCACTCCCAGGCAGATTCAAACAATAAAAGGCACAACACGCTGCTGAAGAAATTGCTAGATGAGATGTTTACATTTCCAACGGCTCCATATCCCCATCCGAAGGACCTGCAATTTGCCACTCCGAATGAGAAGGTTTAAAATATTAATTATTCATCTCATAAAAGCAGCAACAATATTTCAGCAAAACACGTATTTACAACTCTCGCTGCCTGGGCAAGCTTGCTCCTCCCTTGTGTGCCGGTTCCTACGACAGGATTTGTGCCGTCTCTCGACTACTGCAGCTCTCTCACAGAAGTGGTACGTGCCTCATGTATGTGCATGACTGGCAGGTTACAGATCATGTTTCCACATGCTGTGACCTACTCTGCAGAATGCTTTGGCTACTTCCTTCCAAGTCTCATGGAAAAAAAATAAAAATATAAATCAATCAGGAGAGTCTGCATTGCAATAATTCTCTCCCCTCTGTGCTCATTAAGACACATCACACACAATCCACACGTTAGCAACAGCCATGACAGCAGTCATTCAAGATATGTCTAAATTATGTCGTTACCAGATTAAAGACTATGCACCTCTCTGGAGGTACATCCACAGAGTCCTGTCTTGACCTTGCCCCTCAGGAGCTCTCCCCTCCCAACAAGCTATCTGGGGGAGGGCAAGGGAAGCGAGTGGAAGAGGGATCAGACATCATGCGATAGCCTCATCCACTGCACTCGTGCTGTGGGCCCAAGTTAGCAAAACATTCGTTTGCTCCTTCCTAAGGGACTCCCATCAGAAATTGCCAAATGTCACCTCAGAAATACCAAATAACAACGAGGGGGTTTGCTTTGCTGGGGCTTTATTTTGCTGTTGGTTTTTGTCAGAAGTTTGTTGGGGTTTGTGTTGTTCTTTGATTGGGGTTTGGTTTTTTTTTTTAGGCAACCTCCAATTAATCAATTAATGCATTGTTGGAGGGGAGGAGAGAAGGTGTGAGGTCAATATTAGGATCCTCCTGCCTCCCACCTTTTCACATCTTCCCACCCTTCAGCCACATTTCAGTAGCATTTCACTCATGGCAACCAGCAGATAAACCACAGACTAAGAAAAGATTTAATGCACCGATTCATAATGCTATTTGCCTAAAAGCTTTCTCCTTGTATCATTCCTGACAAATGAATTTCAGTGAGCAACCACAACAGCACTATCACACAGAAGCTGTTCTGTGCATTGGCAACAAGTCCTTGAGCTCACTGTCTTCACGTGCTGGAAACAAAACGACGTCATCTAAACCTGGGGCTGCAAACTAGGCAGAGAATTCTCCACATCAGCCTGGCGAGGTTGATGTTTTGAAGAACTGTACGCCTCATAAGGTACAGAGTTTAAACAAACACATTACCAAGAGACTATTGATAAAAATTTGCCTCAAATCTTCGGCATGCAATGAAGCATAAGCCTATAAAGCAGGATTTCTGTACAGATCACAAGCGCCGTTAATGCAAAAACCCAGGATTTTAATTTTCCCAGGCAGTTTGTTTTCAATGGCCGTCTGAGGAAGAAAGAGAACCTCCGCCTTTCCCAGATTCACATTTTTTATAGATGTTATGTTATAAACTGAAGTGCTCTCTGCTGGTTAACAGTGGGTAAAACAATGCTTAAACATTCAAAATACCATCCCAGCCTAAATGCACATAAAAAGCAAACCTCCTTTCTTCAAGACTATTTACTGAGTGTGCATCTCCCTGGACACCACATTATTTGCTGAAACAAGCCCAAATATGTAGAGTTCAAGTACAATTCAAGTGAGTCTTCTAAACATAAGTTAAGGCTTGGAGACATTCAACTGGCTAGCTAAAAGAAAGCATCTGTAATTTGTGGCGTGCCTCATTAATTCTATATGCATCTAAAGTCATTTTTATTACTTTTTAACTGAAAAAGTCCATAAAGAACACTCATGGTTCTTCAGAAATAGAAAAGAAAAACACCCCTCTTTCCAGAGCAACCTGTTAGCTGTCAAGAAGTTGCCACATTCAAACCATCTACTGAGCTCAGTTATACAGACCACGGGTTTCCACTGTGTATTTCTGAGTCCAGCCCATGAGATGGAAACTGTTTAATCGGGATCTAGAACTCATGTCCTGCTCCTAACTCAGGGAACTTAACTATTTCTGAACCAGTGGGTACCTATTTCAGAACCCTTTTAATTTTTCCCCCATTTTCTCTCAGTTTCACAAAAATGAGTAATCTCCCAAGCACTGGTATATTTAGAATGTGAAGGAAAAATCCAGATAAGCAATAGAATTTTATAGTCACAAGATGCTCTGAGAGGTAGGAAAAGCTCTCACACTCCTCTCCCCTCACATTGCTCAGCTAACCATAGCAACCCTGCTGAACAAAATGGAATGAATCTATCTTCTGCCATTTGAAGTAATCATTCATGTCACCATTTAGAGGCTTTTATGAGTGGCTTTTTCCATTTCCTCCCTACCTCAAAAATTCTCCCAAGTTCTTTTACTCCAGGTAAAGCCACTATAAGAGAAGGAGAAGCTTAAGTATTAGATATAAGAGTACTTAACAGAAATAAACAACAAATTTCTTAAAGCCCTTTTAGAGGGGAAAAAAAAAAAAAAAAAGTTCTCCAAATCATGCCTTTCAACTTTATTCTTCTACAGAACTCACAAGAATTAACTTTGATAGTAAAACTATTATCAAGGGACCGCTGACATCAGTTCATCTCTAAGTTATCCTAAAGAAATAATTCAAATTAACCTTCTTCCATCCCCAGGCTTTCGGGACACTCAGTGTAACTGTGCATTTAAATGCCTAAGGTAGCTAAAGTGGAAGGAGAAAAGTTAAGCAAGACTGCCTTGGGGGAAAAGAAAAAAATTCAAAATTCAAACCTCCAAGCAAAGTCTGTTACACATATTAAAGTGCTGCCAGAAGCATAACACTTAAATAAAAAAGCCAATGATTTTTGAAATACGAGAGAAATCAAGGAAGATTTAACATTTTAGAAGTGATCTCCGAGTCAAAAAAGCAAGCAAAATTAAGACAGAGCAACACCAATGCAGAATTACCTTAAAACATTAAGGAAACCTTGCCATTCAGAAAGATTCCGTGCTTAAAGATACTGCAACTTTGCTATGAGCAAGAGCTCCTTGGAAAACAAACTAATACTACAATGCTTAAAAATCTTTTGACTATTGGTGAGAACAGGGACCCTCCCGCTCCCTGAGAGTTATTGCTTAATTTCAGTAGTGTCTAGAAGTGAACTTTCACAACCTCGTTGATGCGTATCAGTTCTAGGACGGTTCTATTTTTAAATCAAAATAACTCGCATAAGAGGACAGGAGGATAGGCCAAGTTCTGTCTATCAGTACAGTTCTATTTATAAGTTAGGGTGACTTGCATGCAAGGAGCAGGGGGTACTCAACTTGGTTTTGGTAACCTCTTGTATAACTGTATGTAACAAGTCTTAAAAAGAACAGCTATGACAGTTGCTCGTTTGACCAAAACATCCAATTCCAAACAGCCAAACAATTTCAAAGTCTAACTAAAGAATTAAGTGTGGAGAAATCAGGGCTCTCTATACTCGTAGAGATCCAAAAGCTTAATTTGACAGAAGCTTGTGGTATTCAATGTTTACTATGAGATGACTTTGCAGATGAACTACTTAGTACTTAGCACCTCAAACAATATTCTATGGCACGGTAAGCCGAAATTCAAGGTTAAATCATGTATTATATAGCCAGGAATGGAATTTGTGCTGAGACTGTGAAAGGCAAGTTAACTCTAATACTCTTTCTCTTACAAGATTATAACCAGCTAAGTATCATACCCCTTTTCTGTATGATGTATATTGTCCTTTCAAATAGGAAAGGAAACATTTCATGAAAACTTTGAAAGGTAGGAAAACATTAGTTACATCAGTCTCAATTCCTTTTCAAATGCCACAATCTGAGCAAAATACCAGTGTAAAAGTAACTGACAGTTCAAATTAGTGACTTCATTTACAATAGGCTTCTAGCAACCTATTTACCAATCTGCTCTTGCTTGCAAGGATGCATGTATGTAGCAGTCTATTACCCCGTGCCAACGCAAAACCAGCCCCAAACCCACTGATGGTCAGGCTCAGGTTATGAGAATAGAGAGCTGGTTGTCACTTGGTAACTGTGCCTGGTTACTGGCGTGGTTCACTATAGATTCAGCTACCAACCTGAAGATATTTTTGGCCTAAAATCATATGCTACAGGTTAGCATCACCCCACCTCCTTTTAAATGGCGGGGTTTCATCAGTTCAGACCTGGAACGGTATTTTAGAATAGACACAAAAATCAGCTAAAGCCATAAAGAAAGAAAAGCCTTCTGATCAAACCCTCAACAAAGAGCTGCAAATTTTCATGTGCTATCAGGAAAGAAGTTACTACAAGTCCATCAGAAGTACAGATATCTACATAGAAAAAAAAATAAATAATTGTTTATTCTGATCCTGGAAAGGCTAACAGAGAAAAAAATAAAAGCAAGCCACATTTAACTCAGAATAGCAAGTTAAAATTAAATTTTGTATTGAAGTCCAGAGCAGAACATGAGATGCTAACATGAAAACCAAGCTGTCTTGTCTTGACAATTGCTTTAACATATGTTAGCTAACTGAATTTAGGAACCTTGAGGACAAACATATCCCTTGAGGAGGGAACTGAAGAGACTCTGGGAGTAAAGCCCAGAGTGCCTGGTAAATTACTCTGAAGAGAAACAAAGCCAAGAGATTAAATTCATACCCTTGCTCCATTAAGGGGAGAAATTAGCCTGTCTGGAAACATCCCTCAGACTGAA
>JAAGNO010028959.1:0-13083 GCA_033439905.1 Ceryle rudis
AACCACATCATCCAGCAGACCCTCTCTGTTTGTAAACAACAAGTCCAGCAAGGCACCTCCCCTGGTGGGCTCACTTATCAGCTGAGTCAGGAAGTTATCTTCCGCACACCCAGGAATCTCCTAGACACCTGTCTGCTGTGTTGTATTTCAGCAGGCATCTGGTAAGTTTGCGATTTTGCAGCTTCTGCCAGTTGTCTGTGGAACAATTCATCAACCTCTTCATCCTGATTGGGTGGTCTATAACAAACTCCCAACAGGATATCTGCCTCGTTGGCCTTCCTCAACTTTACCCTTAAACATTCAACCGGTCTGTCACACTTGGTGACCTCCATGCAATCAAAACACTCCCTAATATAGAGAGCCACCCCACTGCCCTTTCTATCTTGCCTATTCCTTTTGTAGAGCTTATAGCCATCCCTTGCAGCACTCCACTCATGAGATTCATCCCACCATGTTTCTGTAACGGCGACTACATCATAGCAGTTGTGGTGCACAATGGCCTCCAGCTCCTCCTGCTTGTTTCCCATGCTGCGTGCATTAGTGTAAAGGCACTTGAGCCAGGCTAATGACTTAATTCCTAACAATGGCCTGCCAGCCTTAGGCTCAACTCTAGCAGTCCTAGTTTTATCCCCTTGCCCCTTCAGACCTAGTTTAAAGCCCTTTTTTCAGTGTGCCCAGCCAGCTCATGCGCAAGGATTCTTTTCCTCCTTTGAGACTGATGAACTCCGTCTGTCGCCCACAGCCCCCATGCAGCGTAAAGCTCCCCATGTTCAAAAACCCCAAAATTCTGTTGGTGACACCAGTCTCTCAGCCACATGTTAATCAGGTGGGTCTTCCTTCCTCTTTCAGTATTCACCCCTGCCACTGAAGGGATTGAAGAGAACACCACCTGGGCTCCTGAGCCCCCAAGCAATCTCCCCAGGGTCCTGAAGTCTTTTTTAATTGTTTTCAGGTTTCTCTCCACAACATCATCATTACCAACCTGGATAATCAGTAGAGGGCAATAGACCGATGGCCATACCAGACCAGAGAGTTCCCCAGTAATATCTCTGACCTTGGCCCCAGGGAGGCAGCAGACTTCCCTATGGTGTGGATCTGGCCAGCATATGGGGCCCTCAGCTCCTCTCGGAAAGGAGTTGCCAACTACAATTACCCTCCTTTTTTCCTTGTTAGAGCTGCTCATCCTAATGCGCGGGAGAGCCTGACTTACTTTGTGTGACTCCCCTGATGGACCTTCATCTCGATCATAATTTGTTTGTTCCTCAGCCCCATACCTGTTGTGCAAGGGCAACTGGGAAGGGGAGGGAGGCTGTGAGGGGATTCTCCTGCCTCACCAAGCAGGGACCTCTTTCCATTCTCCCTCATTTCTTAGGTTCCCTTCTTTCACCTGGTGACAAGGAAGGAGAGGTTCCTCTCCTTCTAATGGAGCCTCCACCTGCTGCCCTATCCTTAAGGGTGGTAGGACCTGACTCCACCAGTTTGTCTCCCTTTCACTTTCCCTTATTGCTCTCTGCCTTTCAACCTCCTCCTTTAGATCCTCCAGATCATTCACCCAGTCACATGGGACCCAGGTGTTATCCCTATCGCTCTCCGCCAGCAGTGCCAGGCCTCTGCATTCTCTGTAGTCAGAGGCCTGGACACCTGCATGCTTCTGAAGGACCTCTGACTGGGTCGCCACATTTTTTCTGGCAGGAGCTTTTGTCCAGCTCGTAACCATCTCTAGTCCCGTACATGCCTTTTTTTATTATTACTATTATTATTATTATTTATTATTAACTCTTTTGTGCATCCCCCCGCACGCCCTGATGGTCACACACCAACAAGTGAGAATGCAGCTGTCTCACTGTTCATGGTCTGAGCGCCGCTTCTGGTTTCACCATGTTTAAATCTCCCTCCATCACGAGATGTCATTGATATCTTACATCTTCCATACTAGAATGCTTTATTAATATTCATATTTTTCTAGACCCAGCAAGGTAAACAAAAATAACAAATGTTCATTGTACCTCAGTTTCATGATTTTCAAGCTAATTTCATGTTGCTCAGGCTGTCTTTTTGGGGATGTGATCATTGTGATTTAAGAAGTTTTAAAGCTTGGGTATGAAGCATAGTTTCATAGTTAAGTAAACTTCAGACTGTGCTGTATCCTGTCTTCTCCCTGTACCTGTGAATTTCTACATCTCCCTTCTGTTGTCATCACTTGCTATCCAGGGAGCTAGCTCAACAATCTGCTGTAGCTAGGAAAAAATTGTTTCATTTTCAGATGGATCGGGAAACTGATCTGATTGCTGGCTCCTTTTCTTTAGCCTCAAGAAAACAAACACAACTGAGCATCAGCTGAGCTTCAGTGTATGTTCTGTGGCTAGAGAGACAGTGGACACCAGCTTAACATACACACTCTGACTTTTGGGTTGATCCAAGTCCTGTAGCTCTGAATTGTATTGAACCGCAGTCTGAAATCACCACCCAGCATATTCAAAGCCTGGTCTGGATAATGAACTTTAACAAAACAGATTAATCTCTTAATTTGGGTGGCCTTTAGTATTTACTTTTTTCATGCCATTTTGGGATACTGGGTATTACACACAGGAATGTTTCACCTGTGCTCTGCTGTTAATGATTACAAAGAGCAAGTGCTTTTTCTTTACTGTCACCTCTGTGATCCAATGCACATACTGTGGCCCTGCCCATCTCTTTACTTGTCATCTTACACAAATTTAATATTGCTCCTACAGTATTTTCCTGCAGTCTAATTTTCTGTAACTTTCAATTTTTATAGTCTGAAAATACCTCAGGGAAAGAGCTTGTTGATTGGTATATGGTTTGGGGTTTGTTTTTTTTTTTTTTGTAGAGAGCTATTTTTATAACCCCTACAGTTTCTTCTCTTTTTTCTCCAGTACTTGCTGTTTCAAAAAGAACAGAAAATCTACTGTATCTGAGAGCTGATGTGCCTATTTTCCTCATAACTTTTAGCTGCTATTTCCTTAGGAATTTCCTGATGATGTAGATGGTGCGTACAAACAAGATGTTCTTTCTTTATTTCCTTTTATTCCTTTCTCCCCAAAGGCTTCACATTCCTAAAATGTTAATGTATAAAAAATGATTTAGCTTTAATCTGTCTTATTCTCAGATGATCCATAACTCCATTTTTTTCAATCATTAAATTACAAGGTGCCACCTTGTTGCTTCTGTCATTTCCTCCCTGATCCACAAACACACAACCTGAAAGCAAACCTCAGTTTTTAAGTCTTCTAAAAATATTCCTTCCTGGGATCTGTTACTACAGCTTGTGCTTGACATGAACGGCTGCTGTTATTCATTTGCTCCATTTCAAAGCGACTGCAGGAGCAGAATCCATTTTGGCTGCGTGCTGTCTGGAGGGATGCGCGATGCAGACAGAGCAGCCACGGAGCGTGCGAGAGAGAGCTGGACAAATTCCAACCTGCAGGTGCACGAGGATTGATTTCTGAATGGATACTCAGAGGGGAAATAAATGGCACCTTGTAACCCCACTGCTATTTTCTTGAGTAATATTAAGTTTTCCATCCTAAATCATACGGGATTTGGGCAGGTTCAAGGCATTCTAAGGGAAAAATAAACATTTTTACCTTTACTCATATTAGACTTTCCTAAAGCATGTTCTCTCTCAAAAAAAAAAAGGACATAATTATTTCAAAGAGTCCCAGGAAATGAGAATACCCAAAAAATTCCAGCAAAATGTTCTAAAGTTGGACAAATTGATGAGATTTCCAATGGGATATGTGAATTTAGGCCCATGCTGCACTATCAAGTGTCTGTAACTTCATTTGGCTCATGTGAATTATCTAATTCAGGCTAAACTGGCAAAGAGCATGAGGCAGTCTGGGCTGTTAATTGTCTCTGCAACTCAGCCCAGGAGAAGACTAAGAGACTAGAGATGGCATCCCAAATTAAAAGACAGGCTGCTTGCTGCTATTTTAAGTTAGATTGCTTGTCACATTTTAAGGAGAATATTTGTTTTGTTTCTGTGGGTTTTTTTCCTTTGTTTGTCTGGTTTTGTGGGGTTTTTTTGTTTGGTTGGTTTGGTTTTGGGTTTGTTTGTTCGTTTGTTTTTCCTGGTAGATACTCCCTAATGTGGTCTCCACACATATTGCCAAAATAATTTAAAAATCTTTAAAATGAGTGAGATGTATAGAAATGAATCCGAATTAAGCAAAATTCAATGAATCGGGCAATACATTACTGACAAGTTTATCTCCATTGAATATGAGGGTTGGTGACAAGGCAGGCTGAATGTAATGCATTATTCTGGGATAATCTGTACATCTTTAATTATCTGTGTCTTTCAGTTTTGAAGCTATATGACTATTGTGCTTTAAAAGTTAAGGAAGAAACAATAGGTTGTTTAGTGGTGACAACTATGGATTGGTGAACAGCTTGGGCTGTAAAGTCAAGGTCATTCCAAAAAATAATGCATGATGTCTATACATTTATGATGCTAGTCCCTTATACACAAAGCCTGGAAACTTGATGATAATGCATAAAAATAATGGTTATCTGTGACAGTATATTTGAGGAACTTGCTATACTTTGTGACCTGTAAAGAGTATAAAAATTATTGGTAGACTTTTCTTGTTTGTGCTAAAACAAGAAGATTTGCAGAACTGTTTAATGGATCTTCACTCTTTTACAGCTATAAAACTGCCATTGCAAATCACTTATTGCTCTTTCTGACTTCTGCTTCTGATGGCTCCCTTTGGTTCTGATGTTATCTATTTAAAAACAAATCTGATAAGGGATAATGGCTGCATTAGATTTGAAGACGTGCTTTACTTGGATCTGTCCTTCAGTGGCTCTGGAGAAAGGTCTAGGGACTATTCTTCTGTGATAAACACTTACACCGATGATCCCTTAATTTCTCAATCAATTTACTAGTAAGGTGAATATAGACAGTTTTAGCATCTCCCAGACAAAATGCAAGTCTGAGGATGTATGGATTGTGAAAAGAAACGCACGCAGAAATTAAGGGAGCAAATGAAGAGGAGAGGCTCAGTGGGAGCTGACTTGCCTGCCAGGGCTCTACCAGGGCTGGGCAGTGCAGGAAGAAGCAGCCTTGTGGATGGGGAGGAAAAGAGGGGGGGGCAAAGCTGCAATTTTTGTAAAGACCTTCATGTATAAACTGCAGCAGGAACTCTTGCTACTATACCGACCTTAAGCTGGTGTTTATTATGTCTGTGTATCATAAATGTTGTGTCTCTTCCCACCCATCCTGTCAAGATCCTTCACTTACTGGTAAATAACTGCATTCTTTCTATATATAATTATCTATGTATATATGCTTATCTGTGTTTATATACGTATATCTAAAATGGATAAGTATATATAATATAGATAATCTACATCTATATATAAATATGTATATTTAAAAAATAATTCTGTCCTCCTTTTAGCAAGCTAAGCAAAACAAACGTGTATGTCCAATATTTATTGCTGGGAATAATGACCTAAAATATTTTCTTGTTCGAGTTCAGATAGCTTCATTATTATATGGTTTCCTCAGAGCAACTCTGAGCAATTCTTTATTTAATCTGTACTTATTTATCAAAAGGGTCATTATCTCTGCTGTAATTACAGTATGCATACTGCTTTTAGATAGCAGCATAGCTAAAGCTGTTAAAAAGGTAACAATAAGTTAAAAAAAATGCAACCAAACGGACAAAATTACTTCACTCATTTATCACTTAATTCCTGAGGTTTCTAACTCACAAGTTCTCCAGTTCATAAATTGTAACTCATAACTTGTGCACTTATAAGCAAACTAGTTAGCTAACCAACAGTGAGAGTGCTGCTTCACCACCACAGTGCAGGTATCCCCTGTACCACACTGGGAAGCATGAAAGCCTCAGCAGTCTAGTTGCTGTTGGATCTGTTTCCAAAGCTTTTGGGGTAAACTTACATGTTTACATCTTCCAGGTTGGAAGTTTGGTCTGTGTCATTTCCAAGAGTTAGTGGACTCTGAAGAAAACCACTTCATGCAGATAATCAACCATCCTTGCACCTCCATCCGTGTGTAAGGATGACGGCTGGAGGGGACAGCAAGCTGCAGGTGACCTCTAGCCCTTTCTGGCCATTGTGTCCTGCCTACGCGTTGCCCTCGCTTTGACCTAACGGCACTGATCCCAAAATATGTCAGGCCTTAGCGTGAGCTGTGCGTTAGCCATGTTCTAAGCAGGAGTTGAGTGAACAGTCACAACTTGGCCTTTCTTGTTCTTGTTTCAAACTAAGCATGCAAGGCATACACGGTTAGAAGATACCTAAGGGCTTTGCTGTAAGGCTACTAATTTACATTGTACAACTTTTGATTTTTTTTGAAATGCTGAGTTCACCAATAAGTAATTGTCTGATGATGTAAATCTAACTCTGACATTTGGCAATGTATGGTTTTGTAACCTATTGAAGAATTTACCCTTTATCTAGTCCATAATAACATGTTGCTGTGCCAACAGATCTAATTAAGAAGAGAACTGGTTTATGCTGTGACATTAGAAGGTAGAAATAGCAGTGGAGTATACGGTAATTAAGGTGTTGATGGCTTTTCCTAAACAAATTTGGGTCTATGGTGAACTTTGAATATAGTCCACCCTTATTGTTTGACAGAACTTTAAATATACACCTGTGGCGTGCTGGCATTCAGCTCAACTGTGACAGTGTAAAAAATATTGACTCTACTTGTATTAATGCTGTACTGAAATGTACCTTGCACAAGAACTGTTTGAAATTAGTTCGGTTTGCTACCCCACTGTAACATATGACATTTTTCTAATTAGGGCAATGTTTAATTTACTGTCTCATGGCTTTTTGAATAAATATAAATTGTCATAGTAAAGTGACAGGTGTAAAACCCTGGGTAGCTGTGTTAGAGAGGTTAATTTGCTCTTAATCAAATCAGTTCTGCTTCACTTTCTCATGGGGAGTGAGAGATAATAGGCCTGTTTAACTGGAGATTAGGCAGCCTTTTTCCTGGAATTCCCAAAGGGTTCACCTGAGACTTATTGTGTTGTATTCTCTATAAAGATATTTGAATACATCAACTTTTAAAGATGTGCTACATCTACTCACAAGGGTATTTCACTGCCTGTGTTTGGTTCAGCAGCACTGACAGGGGACCTAAGAGGAGAAGAGCTATAGGAATGTGATCTTGTGGAGATCTGCAATATGCCACCCCAGAAGGGACCCATCCCTTTCCTGGGTTGGGAAAAGAATGAGGTATAGGTTTGGGATTTTTTTTTTTTTCCTCCTTATTGAGCTCAAAAGGGAGAAAGGTTCTCGCCCTACCTTTATATTTTGCCGCGAGACAGGTGTCAATAGGCACTGTTCTGAGAGTTGATAAAAGAGGTAAGAAACAGAAATGAAGGCACCTGCCAATTTATAGGAAGTGAGAGCAATGTAAGAATCCATTGAGGGAACATGCAAGCATTGCTAAGAAGTTTAGTTTGTAGGATCAACAGGTGGAGACTTTGTGCCAGAAGGCCTATCGCTGCACCGCTTGCAAGGATTTGACGAGAAGGGGCAGTCCCTGGTGAGACAACACGAGCATCCTGCCATGAGGAGTCCAGGAGAAGAGCTGTATAATGTGAAAAACACTCATCAACACTGGTAGGGAAAGAAGAACAGGCTGAGGAAATTTTGTGTACTAAGAGAGCAATCTAGCATGTCAAGAAATGTCTGATGCTATGGATGAGAGCGAAGGAAGGTTTGTTTGCCTTCTACATCTGGCATAAGAGTTTGGTGTGGAATTCGTGGACAGACTGGCAACTTATTTTCATGATCTTCAGTCTAAATAACTTCTTTACTTACAAAACAGGAGTGGTATAAAGGGGGCCTTTAAACTAAAGTTGCAACACTTCCTTGTACATTTGTTTTTAATCTGTCCCATTTTGTCTTTTGCTAGTGGTATGAAAAAACAAAATAACCCACCCCTCTGTGGGAATCTATATGCAGAGGAGAAGGCAGAAACACAAGCCTTGACAAGTCCGTGTGCCTGGCTAGCACAGCAAGTGAGGCTGTTAGTGGTTTGTCATGTGCAGCACGAAGGGGTGTGACTTGAGGAAAGGTCTTTGTCTTCATTCTGCCTCAATGTCAGGGAAAACCCTCCTAAATAACGTTAACTTCAGTGGGCTGTAAAGGTAAAAACACAACAGATTTGGGTCTGGAATTGCTACAGTGGGAGAGAAAGGAATGCCTTGACCAAACTAATACACCATGGAGAACCAGAAGAAGGTAATACAATCCATGCAGAGTTCTAAGTAAATTCCTCCCTAAGTGATATCTGAAGAAAAGCCATCTTCTTTTCAATAATTTAGGAGATAGGAAATTAATTATTTTGTAGTCCCTGGACCTAGATGAATGCTGAAGCGAATTAAAACCGATTTTTATTTGTACGTGTCTCTTAGTCCTGGGTTATAAGGTAAAAGGCAAACTCCCACCTGTGACTTATTTTCTGTTTATTTGAAGGAGCTTTGTGTAAGCCAAATAGAGAAATGTACCTTTTTTATTTTTTTACATAACCTATATTGTATGTAAAACAAGCAAATCCTCTGACATGTTTAGAGTCCTATATTCTGGATGTGCTGGGCAAAATAAGAAGGATAGATACTATCGCTCTTCTATTATTTATGGACTATAAAGTCTTTACAGTGGCATTGACAAAGGGTTTATAGTCAGTACACAAGCTGGTTATACCATAAATTGTAATGTTATATGATAAACTGGAAGTTTATAGCAGTAGTAGATATCAAAGAAAAAAAATGAATTTGGGTTTGAAATGATCTATCATGGGATGGAGTTGCTACACGTTTAAATATTCAACCATTTTTGTCTTCATTTATTTCGAAGTTACTGATAATTCATGTGCTACAGAACAAGGATTTATAGGTTTATTTTGAGACTGCTGGGGGGGGGGAGGTAGGAATAGACCCTTTAAACTCAAGAACAACACATTCTGGTGCGGTAGTCGAGAAACACTGATGCAATTAAATTGATTCAAGTCTTTGGTTTCCAGCTCTAGAGATGGCAAACAGAGCTGTTGCTAAATATTTGGTCTGTTGCTACAGGGCTCCCAACAATGCAATAAAATAGTTGGATTACTATTTCTAGGAATGTAAATGGAAACTACTTACAGCAAAAATGTCTTAAACATAATTTAATTGCTTTGAGTTTACATAAAAACTAAAAGCAGTAAAATGTCAACAAATGTTAATTCCCTTTCCTTTGTGAGTTTCATTCCTTCCTTCAGCTAATGATTCTGTAAACAAAAACCGGAATATTCCTAGTGTTTACTTACAACACTTTTAATTTCATTTAAAAATAGCTCATTGTAATTTTTCCCATTGTAGGAATTACTACGTATTACACTCTTATTCTTTATTTAAATTCTTAATTTCTCACAGTTCTTTTCTCCCTTCAAAGCAGTTTTGGTGTGTAAGTACATTACAGATTGATTTGCACTACAAACTTAACTAATAATTCGCAGGTAAATATTTTTTTTTTTGAGTTTTTAAGGTATAAATTGAAATATCAAGTGTGTCATAGGATTTGTCAAGCTTTGAAAAGTGTTCTGCTGTCTTATTTTGTAATGTGCTCAACATTTAGGTACAACCAGGGCTGTGGGAGGCTTAAGATTACACACAAAAATAGAGGGAAAAAAACCCTTTTATGTAAATGAGTATTGGTGATTTGTTACTGGGGGTTACTAGCATGTTGGTAAGACCTAGATTCACCTAATTAAACAAAAAAGTTTCTTGTTCAGGTAACAGCATAGAGTCTAAAAAGACAAAACAGCATGATGGGAGACAGGGGCTTGAAGAAGAAAGTGCCGTGTCACCTGGGCTGCAGACTCAGGGCCAAACCCAGACCCTCATGGCCTTAATCTCTCCCAGACAAAGGGAGCTGGCTCCATGGGCCTCTGATCCTCTCCTTTCATGAAGACCACCCATGGTGTGGTGGCTTCAATGCTTCCAAACCAGCCCCTGAGCCTCCACAGTCCATCTCTGGACTTGAATTTCTTCTTAGAGTCCCCGTTTCCCTTTGTACCTGCCAGTCTTCAAAGATGAGCATATACATGTCACGAAGGGAGAGAGGCAGTAAAACATCTTAAACAGTCAGCAGAATGAGGTGAGATATTATGTTCAGGGAGCACAGTATGAGCTATATTTTAGCCTCTCCCTATAGTGAGGGGCCCAGGTAATGGCTGAGTGTATGCACAGTGTATATATGGCTTGCTTCCAAATTCTGCTCCAGTGTGACTAAATAATGAATATGTATGAAAGGGGAAGTGGGTGGGTGGGTTGGTTCTTTGTGTTTGTTTTGGTTTTGTCTTTTTTCCTAAGGAAATATTTTTGTTTCTGAGGAAAAAAGAAAGTAACTGCTGTTTTCCCTTGAAGTACTAGTCTTGCATTGTGTATGTTGTTGAAGTACAATGCCAAGGATGAAAAGATGTATCTCCCCAAGCCATTTCTTGAGTTGTTTTCCATGCAACATAACAATTTTCAGTTGTACCATGTAGCAGTCAAGTGTTCTTGTTTGTTTTAGTTATGCCAGAGGAATTCTTTGAAGAAATAAAAAAGAACAAAAACCACACTAACAAACCATTTTGGGATTAGGCTCTCTGCTTGTTTTCACCTTCCTGTGATCTTTGACACCCCTCCAAAGGGACTGAAAAATTGGGATTGGTAGCATTTCCCCATTTGCAATGCTGTAAACACACACATATCCTAAGACCCTGTCTGATTTTTGCCATCTACTTCCTCCCTGTCACTGATGTGTTGCATATGAAACAGTTCTGCAGGAATTTCAGATAGCAGAGCTTTATCGGTGCTTTGTCCACTGCCCCACTCCATAAACCCTAATAAAGTTGAAATTAGTGTCTGTGCAATAGGTTCTTTCGAGATGGGCATGTATTTTTGTCTTTATGCTTGCAACATGCATGGAATATTCACAAGGGGGGCAAATTCATGACGTAGCCAGAATACTGGTAGTGAATTGCAGGCAGCTTTGTATGGTGGGAGATAATGCTGGGAGAACAGCTCTGCTGCAGCATGGATCTGCTCTTCCCCTAGATAGGCACAAGAGCTGACATAGTGGAGACTTTCTGTGGCCCTTTTCTCAAGGGCCAGAGATCTCTAATGAGACTTAATTGTTCTGAGCAGCCTCAGCTGGCTCTCTTCCTATGGCCCGCAGCTCTATTTAAGCTCAAGTGGACCTGAGGCATCGTATTTTCCCTCCTGGCATCTGCTGAGTGCTGGGATGTTACTGCTGCATGGCCCTTTAAAAAAAAGGGTGCTTAGCTGCTGTCTCTGCAACCTTTGGTGGTCTTTCTGCTCTTCAGGTAGAGTTCCCATGGGGAGGTGGGATATTTCTGGGTGCCTGTGTAAAGTAAGCTGTTACTCCAGCCAGGCAGGCTGCCTAAAGAACTTGAAGGATATAGATATTTCTGCTGTGGAAGAAAACTGGCTATTATGCAAAGTAAGGTAACCCAAATTGTTGGTATCTTCCCAGTATATGCCTCTTTAAATGCCAGTTTTAATACAGGTATTTTTAGCTCTGCACAATACTTTAGTATCTAGTAGTTTGCTCAAGCATTTGCTTTTATATTTTCTAGATAGCTGAATGTATCTCTAAGCCTGGACTATTTAAAGCTAGCTGGTGTCTGGACCTAGTCATGAATAGTTTTCCTAATAAATACAGTTGAATTTATTAGTTTCTTTTTTTTTGTGACTGCCAAAATGCAAGCTTGTATTAAATCTTAATGTATGGTGGAGAGATGTTGTCTTGTACTCTCACCATATGTGAAGCTTGTCTTTAGTACGCTCTCTTTGGAAAGAAGAGAAAAGGTTGATGGTCTGCTTGTGCAAGCCTTAAGCCCGCACATGACTTTACCACTCTGGAATGCATCATCCCACAACATGTTGCAGTGATGCCTTTCATCAAGAAGGATGAGACTGCAGCTGCACGGAGGGCACTGCAGAGATATTCTCCCTCTTCTCATCCCTCATTTTCCAAGAGCTATCTTGACACACTACTTGAGCTGGGATTTTTAACTATGCAGTTATACTGTCAAAGAGAAATATGGATTGTGAGCCACATCTGAGCTGTTTATATTTTGTTTACAAAATACCATATTTTTTGATTCAAGTCTAGATCCATATGCACTTAGTGGAGTGCTAAGTTCTGCTCTACTGAAAAGATAACATCATTTTAGCTTGCATTTTAAAACTAGAGTAAATGTTTGCTAAAGACATGTGCTTGTTATACCTTAAATGCAAACAGTTCTCTAAGTCTCCTAGTAGCAATTGTGGCTTACGTAGCTTAAAGGTAATTTTGCAACAAAATCTTCCAAGTATGGTATTTGGAAAAAAAAACCCCTCTACTTGCAGGCAGAAATTAATCCTGGCTGTGGAAGGTCCTACATACAACTTAGGCTTGCCATTAGCAGCCCGAGTGACCCTCCTGAGTTGGAGGTAATTTCACACCAAAGCAGGACTAATACAGTGAGAACAGTCTAACCGTTACAGAAGCAAAAGCCTGAGCAGCTATTGGTTTAGGACACTATGAGAGAACTGTGGTGAGCCCATCACACAGAGCTTAGGGCCTGCAGGATTCCTGCTCGTATTAAAGCATCCAAAATTGATTAAATTGATTTTAAGATATTTATTTGAAAATGTTGGGTTTTTTCCTTTCTCCCCCCATTTAATATTTACGATGCCCCTCCTTCCTTTCTGAGATTCTAAATGAATCCATGAAATAACTAGATGAGTTTGCTCCCAAACAGAAGACACATTTGTTTTTCAAACATAGCGAAATTTATTTGTAGGGAAGAAACTTTCCACAAGGTTTGTCAATACAGTTCTTGCTCAGACCCTGAGGAAATGATTCATCAAAATGAATCATAATTGCTCATAGTATGAATAAGGTAGTTACGGGTACAGATAGAGGTGGCTTCTGAACTTTTGACTATGTAATGTGATACTGAAGAGATCCAGCCCAATCCTTAAGAATGGACCGCAGCACAGGATGAAGCTCTGCACTAGCTTTGAGTAGTGAAGT
>JAAGNO010028960.1:4837-18340 GCA_033439905.1 Ceryle rudis
AAATGTTGTAGTATGTTAATCAAAGTTTTAACAATGTGATTCTACAATTAATAAGTTGTCCTTAGATTTACCCTCTGGCTTGAAAGTCAGATCAAATTGCTCATGAGTTTTGAAATCGCTAAGGATGGAGATCACGCCTTCTCTGGGTACCCTTTCCAGCCCTGCGCCACTCTCAGGGGGAAGAAATTTTTCTTTCTGTCCAGATCAAATTTTCCTTCTTACAGCTTGCAGCCACTGTCTCTTCTCTTTTGGCAGCTCACCTCTAATGAGTTATAGCAGCTCAAGAAAATATACGGCAAGTGTAAGAAATACAATAACATAATAAATTATATTACTGGTTGAATACAGCCTTTATCACTTAGGAGCTCTGAAGGACAGATGAAGTGAGTATGGTAAGGTAACCGGTATCACAAAGAGGTGGTTATCATACTGACACAAAAGCTGACTTAACTCCTGGGAAACTGGCAAGTTGTCGTCTTCATGGACATCTTGAAACACCTCCATATAGGAACCCATGTGTAAACTCAAATCCCAGGCCGGAGACCCATCCTCGTAGAGGGGGTGGGGATGTCCCCTTTTGTTATCTTGGTTTTGACATAAGGTTACCTCCCCCTAGGGAGGTCAAGCAGAGCTGGCGTATTTTTACTTGCGGTGGAGGTTATTTTAATGTTAGTGTTTCTAAAACGTCCCAGCTGATCAGCTCCTTCTAACCCACCTCATTTTTCATGTTTTCCTTTCTATTTCTTATTGCTAGGACTTCATCTAACTTCTTAATAACTATCAGGCTATGTTATCTACAGCATGGTTACTTTCGAAACTTCAAGTGCCTGTATATACTTGTCTTGCTGTAAAGCCTAAAACTGGGAAGACATGGTCATAGTTAAGATTAAGACTACATGTACAATGACCCTTTTTGCAGGAAAGGTGGAAAAGTGTGTTAACCAAAATATTATTGATAGTGTATAGCATGTAAATCAGAACTTGGGAGTTTCTGTTTCTCAAGCTGTGTGCCTAGTCTATTTTCTCTCAACTGTGTTTTTCTTTGGTATGGAAACTTGTTTCAAGTTCATGTGTCATGAATTCTGGCCCTTCACTGTGGCATGCCGGTGTTGAACCTGCTCTTGACTGAAGAGTCACCAGTTCCCTCCTGGCCCTGCCTTTGAATGCTGCCTTCCAGAAGCGCAGCAGCCTGCAGCTTTCTCTTCCCCGCAGTTTTGAAAGCAGTGACAGACCTATGATGTTCCCAAGTTGGATTGTCTTGGCTCTGGATACTGCTGCCTTCACTTTCGGAGTCTTGGCGCCTGGGTAGTGTGGTGTTCAGTGTAAGCAACCAGGCACCAAAAGTGTTATTAATTGTTTAACTTTTTTCTTCTTTCACCAGTCTTTCCCACAGAAAAAAAAAACCCAAACCCGAACCCAAAACCTACACGAAACAGACGTAGCTGCTTACCCTACTTAGGACAGGGAAGCTTTAAAAGAGCAATAAAATAAAAAGAGGGGATTCCTGCTGAAATGGTGGATTGCCTTTAGAGATAAGTGTTTCTTCCTTGGCAAAAGCGCGGTGAAGATCAGTTTCTGGTACAGCATTCCTCTAACTGTGGCCATCTGTCCTGCTTAATATGTTAGCAAATCAGGGTGCTTTCACCACTGTGCTTTGTAGCCACATCTTGATCTCCTGAGAGAGAACATTTGTCTCCACATACTGTCTAGAACTTCCAGAACTCGAAGAAAAGGTCTTTTATTTCAGGAGATATATATAGATATATATGTATAAAACAGAGCCCCACTCCGTGGTGGGCTGGCGGACCCAGCAGGTCAGTCTTAGGCTTCCCAGACTCCTGACACAACCCTGTGTCTTTTCTGAAAGCCAGGTTTCAAAGAGGGAACAGTGAGGCCTCCAATACGGAGCCAGCAGCCTGAGAGCTCCTTTCGCACCCTCCCTCTGCAGGGCTCCCATGACTGTCACCAGTTTCCACAAAGCTGCAGGGATAGAAGGAATCTCCACTGTGGTAGGTGTGCAGGGTAATATCCAGCTCCTACTGCCTGGAGAATAGTTATGTCAGGGTTTGGGTTTTTTTTCTCTGCTGAAGCAAGTGCTAGGGCAGATGGTTATTTACTGCCTCCTGAGTGAGACATCACTTACAGCGTGGGGTCTGTACACTGCAATGAGGAGCTGTTCCTTACCTGACAGTTGGATTCCTTATGGAGCAGAAATGCCTTTTAAGTGGAAACCAAGTACATTTCAGACCTCCCCGACGATTCTTTTATAGCCCCTTTTCTTCACTGTTTGCAGTGGGGGGCTCCTCGTTTTTCGGGGTTCCCTTTCCCTTGGAGAAAGGAAGGAGCTTGCTTTCCTTTTGGATATTAGTGATCAGTGTTTTTAGCATGTTGTGCTTTCCACCTTGGACTGGTGCTTTACTGTAGCATTCTTCTGAGACGACAGTGATTCACGGGATCCTGGAGAGGGTCCCCTGCTAGCGGGTGTGTAATGACAGTAAGAACCAGTCCTTCTTGGTAAATAACTACATGACTCGGTTCCTATACAGAAATGTGGGAGCAGTATGCAATTCTTCCCTGACTCTCTTTAGCAGGCATACCTTCAGCAGTCACAAAGATGCTGAGGTTATATGCAAGGAATTCTTTATTAGGCAAAAAGAGAAAACAGTTTCAAGCCTGGGAAAGTGCAGTATGCAAACAGACATAGCATTAAGTAGAAAAATGCCCATGAGCTCTACCAGTAACTTTGGCAGTAGTCCATCCAGCTCCTTTCCAAAACGCTGCTGAGAACGTGCCTGAAGCAATGTGAGCCTATCTTCTCGCTATAACCCTTGTGCACTTGTGAGTCCAACATCTTTTTATAGTTCCAAGGAGCCCTACAGCAAAGGTTCGTTCCCAGCACAGGGTACATTCAGCTTCGGTTCATCGTCACTAAAGCGCTAGGCGCGGTGAGAAGTGCTATGCCAGCGTCACTAAGCCTTGATGTCCTTGTGCCAGTTTGTACAGCAGAGAACTTCCTGGAGAGAGCCAGGAGCAGGTGGGACCCTGGAGCGGAGTCCTAGCTGTTAAAAAAAGAACAACCTTCTCCATCTTTATAATTCTTTCCACTTTCCAGTGTCTGTGCCATCTCTTTACCCCTCATGATCCTGATTTATTTATGAATGGACTTTGTATCGTGTCATATGTCCACTAAACGGACCGTATATTAGATACTCGATGCTAGGGCAGCACTTTTCCTCTGCAGTTGTGGGGAGTTTCCCCTTCACCCTTGGAACTTCTTGTGACAGGGCTTACATGAGTGCTCCAGCTTGTGTTTATTGCAACGCAGAGGGGTTTTTCTCATGGTGCATAAATCACTGAAGAATTTGTGTTGAATTATTCTGCTGGATGCAGGCCTGTGACTGCAGTGAGATGATTTACGTAGAGTTCTGCATTTCACAGAGTTCGACAGTTCTGTAGGAAGTGCTTCTCCCTCTGTCTGTTTTGGCAAGAGCTTGGGCTTATTTATTGGTGCTTATTTGAGAGATGGAATTTTAAGCCGGTAGGCTTGTATCGCAGCAGTGAGGAAAACCAGATCCCTACTTTCTGATAAACATAGTTCCCAGGCTTCAGGTCTCTGTGTGAGCACTGAGATACTCTCTACCACCCGGATTCCTCACCCTTCCAGCAGCATTTTCAAAAGCGACATCCAGCAAAGGGTGTGAGCATCTGCACCAGGACTTAGGCAAAGCCAAGGCTCCAAAGACTGAACTTGTTGTGCAGCTTCCTGGTGCCTCCCCCTTGGATTGTGTACTTTTTTAGGCAGCTGGAGTTCAGTTTTCTCTGTGTGCAGAGCTGTCTCAGGCAGAGTTCCACAGTGCTTGTATGATGCCTAAACTTCACAGCCAGCGACCTCTATTTCTTAATGGACTTGAGTGTTAGGACCCAATCCAGTAGGTATCTTTGGAGGTGATATTAGTGTATTTTGATAGGAAATGAAACTTTATTCTTTTAAGGTGAAGAAGTAAAAGCCAGAGGTGGGAGGCTGCATGTGGAAACAAAAGAGGAAGTCCTGCAGTTTTTTATATATGTACCAACAAATATTTGTAGGCATCTAGAGGTGTGTGTGGCTGGGAACTGCAGGGAGTACAAAACAGTTGCTGCATTTGGCTGGTTACAGTTCTGCTTATCTTTCTTGTAAAACTGCTCTTGACACCTTAACCTCGGTAGAAGGTTCAGGCTGTGGTGTGCTGGAGGGAGAGGAAGTCCTTGAGTGCTGACCAGGGGCAGTGACCAACCCTTGTCATCTGGTTTAAAGGTATACCCCAATATTAAGATGTTTGATATGAGGACCCTAGCTCTCTCGGTACATAAGGTACATTAACCTCCCTCTAACAGTGGACAAAACCAAGATGACGAGGGAAGACATAAAGAACTGGGCATCATGTAGCACCCGCACAAAGGAAGTTTCCAGCATGGGAAATCTGTGAACTTCCCCAGTCAGTACAGAGAGCAGACAAACATTGCAATGCACTGTTGACCAGGTGCTTACTGCTGTTGTGCATTACTGTCTTGGTGGAGTAGCTGCGGGTGAAGAGCTCACAGAATGGCTGAGGTTGGTGGGGACCTCTGGAAGTTACCTGATCCAAACCCCTTCTCAAGCAGGGCCTTCTCGAGCCAGTTTCCCAGGATTCTGGCGACATGTATTTTGAGTATTTCGATCATCCGGATCATTCACAAAGTTGTTAAAACAGGCCTGGACGCAATAGTGACCCCTGGGTTACACTGCTAGTCACTGGCCACCAACGAGACTTTGTGCTGCTGACCAGTACCCTTGGGGTCTGTTACCGGTGCACCTTCCTGTCTGCTTATCCAGCCCCCACGTCAACAGCTACTTTATGAAGTTCTCATTGGAGACAGTGTCAAAGCCCTTACCGAAGTCAGAGAGACAGTATTTACTGCTCTCTCCTCGCCTGCCAGGCCGGTCACTTCATCACAGAAGTTCATCAAGTTGGTCAAGCATGACTTCCCCTTGGTGAAGCCACACTGACTAATCCTGATGATTTCTACATCTGTAACGTGCCTGGCAGTGCTTTCCAGGATTAGCTGCTCCGTCAGATTCCCTGGGATTGAGGTGAGGCAGATCAGCCTCTAGTCCCCCAGATCTTCCTTCTTGAAGATGGGGGTGACATTTGTTTTTCCTGCAGTCTTTGGGCACTTCTCCCAGTTGCCACCATCGAGCTAAGATTGTCGAGTGGCCTTACAATGACGCCTGCTAGCTCCTGCATCCCATCAAGGCCCATGGACTTATGTATGTCTGGTTTATTTAAGTGTTCCCTGACCTGATCCTCTTCCACCAAGGCTACGTCTCCATGCTCCAATCTCTCCCCTGATGTCTGGGACCCAGGATTTCTGAATGCCTTAAAGATGATGGACCAGAAACTCTTGCATGCATTTAGCTTACAGGCTGCATTCGTGTTTGTTTCCTTTTCCATTTCTCAGGTTCAGAAGCCTCGGGGGCTGGCAGCTTAAATTTTAGTTAATCACAAAAGTTCTGTAGCTCTCTTAGTGTCTCAAAATGATAGGAGTCAAGCCTTGCTTTCTCAAGGTTGGGCAGTAATGCTGTGACTAAAAAAGAATTTATTATACTTGTGTTTTATTGGAAATTATACATCTGTTTATTAGCCACTAGATGGTGTCTGGCAGTAGAAATACTTGGAGTGTAGATACTTAGGAGTACTTACTAAAGCAAATACATGAAATGAATTCAGGCTCCGCAGTAGTGCTTAACTATATGAATTTGAAAAGCAAGAAAGCTTTAATGAAATATCATTTGTTATAAATCAGTGCTATTTATGAAAAGGAGTCAGTACTGGAGCTTCAGACTCTGTTAATCTAGATGATGAAAATCACACAAGTTACCTTGAGAAAACTAAATGTTAGCAAAGTGATAAAGTATCAGTGACCTAGCATCTCTTCAAGGTAAACCTTGGGCAAACATCTCATTTGCAAGTCTAGAAAAGCCAGAAAAGCAAGTCATAATAGTTGTTTAAAAAAAGGAAAGGAGAAAGAGACTAGGCAACATCCCTGCCAGTCTGAAAGAAAGGCTGACTCGTGATATCATGTTGGATTAGTTACTCCTTATTTGTAGGAGCTTGTAGAGTTCACTGTTGGAGATGATGATACACATAGAACTGAATTAATTACTTTTTTTCTTACATAGAGCATCACTGGGTGTGCTGAGGTGGTCATGAAGTGAAGCTGTACTCCCTTCCTCACAGATAGCCTCTCTTGACTTAGATCGGTATTGACTTAGCGTCACGTAGATGGGCTACCTGCTTTGTGGGTTTTATTTGCCAGGTTTGGAGTTTTACTGACATTTTTTGAATGCTGTAAAGCATGTTGGAGAATAAAGAAAGCTAAAGAGAGACACTGAGCGTACATAGATTGTCTTATGCACGAGGTCTTACAAGTGACAGGATCAGCACTTGCTGAGAATGCGTCCCTTCGGTGAGGTGTGCCGTGGCCGCTGCGCTCTCGGAGACACGTAGGACTTTGTAGGCAAAGAGCATGGCAGGCAGATCCAGAGATCCAGGTATCGACAGAATGATGCAACCAGGCACTTAATACTTTCAAACACTACCTAAGTGTGAGGACTGCCTTTGCTGCACCTAAAGTGCTATGTGTGAGTACACTATTATTCTTGGGTTGCTGCAGATCACACTGTGTTCTGCTCTCCAGCAAAGCTCTTTAACTTTGGGCATATAGATGCTTTACACAGGCTGTGCACAAATCAAAAGGTGCTCTGTAGAAGCACAAAAGCTTCTCATAACGGAGGGGTGAGTTCAGTTACAGTGCTTCTGGCTAACCAGCATCGTGTTGTTTGCTTATACAATTGGTAGGTAGTCAGCCTTAATTTCGGTCTGAGTCACATTACATGTCTACTTATTACGCTTCCATTGTTCTTTGCGTTACAGGCAGTAAACAAAGGCTTTTTTCACTTTACAATCCGTCACCACAACGTATGCTCTTTCGGCTGTATTCTGACAATTTCTTGGAATGGAAGCAATTAGTTTTGTGAATTTATGAAGCTCAGTGAGTGGCTTGTCCTGGTTTTATTTCTTTATAGGATAAAGTTTGGTCTCCTGCTATTTTTGATTGCAGTTAATACACAAATTCTGAGGGTTTTATTCCAGATATTTTTCCCACGTTTTTGAATATGGTAGAATTTGAGAACTTGAGTATTCCCTTCCTTCACACACATCGCCTTCCCCCTGAACTGAACCTCTTCCTGAACAAGTACCCTGTTACTCTGTTGACTAGTACTTATTTCTTAGGAGCCAAGGGATTAGGGGAAAACAGAGTTCTACATCTAGGTGAATTTCAAAATACCCATTCTCTAGGGAGGTGTAATGTTTTGATGGGTTTTTTTGTCCCGTAATGGCTCACAAGTAATATTTCACAGTGCCTTGGAAGAAAATCTGTCTCTGGCTGGTATAATCTGTACTTGAGGCAGATTTGGCTCCAGACTTCAGGTAGCATCGAAGGATAGAGAAAATGTTCGTCAATTAATGTTTTCAAACAAGAACTTTTAACTACAAGGGTTTGATAAATGTCTCTTGTGGCATCTGGCTTTGCTCTATTTTCAGGCAAAAAGGGTCTAATTCATAGCTTCTCTGTTGGTCTTTGGTGAATGCACTTAGAAGCACTGCAGATAACTCAGTGCGTTGCTTGCAAGGGAAAACAGACAGACTTGAAGTCTTTTATAGAAATCATAAGCCAGGCTGTGGCTCTGAACTTGTTTCCAGGCCTTAATGGTCTGGTACCAAGTGTTTCATAGTAAATCAGGGACGTTTGCAGATGCAGACACAAACGTTGGAGCCAGCTTGCAGCATTTAGGGCTTGGTTTAGGGTTCTTGCATGGGCTTGTCAGCTATTTTCACAAGCACCATTTTAGTCACTCACTCTCTGCTGGACAGTCTTGAACTTCATCCCCAGTTCAGGGAAAACTACGTGCTCTTACCTTGCACAGAGGCTCCTTTCTTTGTTTTCTGTATGCAGAACAAGTTGAACTTTCTAATAGACTTTTTCTTTCCTGCCTCAGAATCATCTGCATTGTAATTTATCAGAGGCTCTGTAGTTTGTTGGTTCTTTCTTTGTTGTTGTTGGGGTTTTTTGTTTTCATTTTGGTTTTTTTCCTTTTTTTTTTTTTTTTCCTCCTCTTAGAATTGTAATAAAAATTGCTTTTCATTCTCTTGGAAGGATGTTCCAAGAGGGCTTGTCTTCTGCCAAGAGCCTTTCTTGGCTTCCATATTGCTCCATTTGGTACACTTTCTATCTGGGTTTAGCACTGATATGTCTCGTCTTGGGACTGTCTGGACAGAATATGTGCTTATATTCTGTCAGGCACAAACATGACAGAAATCTCTAGGATCTCTGGATGCACAGCAGCTTCAGTGCTGCTGCTGAGCAGTAATTCCAGCCAGGTGTCCCAGATGTTTGTAATAAATGCTTGAATCCTGCCCTGAGAAAATTTTCAAGTGGAGAAAAAGACAGTGAATCCAGAAAGGTTTTGGACATCAGCAACTCTACCTGGGGTGATGTGGTGGGCTATGCAGAGATGTTTTGTCCTGTTCCTAATTCTGTGCTAGCGACTGGGATTTTCTCTGTACCTTAGCTGTCTTTCTGAAGTAAGTCTGCAGTTTGGAGATGGAAACTTCACTGTGGTGGGAACTACTATCTCGGAAACGAGGAAAATTATCCTGTGTTCTGAGCTTAATATGTGCTAGAAATCATTCTTTTATTTGTAAGAGTAGTCATCCTTCTACCTTTGGTTTAATGGTAGATTTTCTTCTGGTGACAAATCCCCTGAGGGGATCGATTGTATTCCTGACCTCTGCACCAGGTTGCCATTTCTCCACTCGCCAGTCACAGGTATTCTAGGCCTACACCATGGACTGGCTTGCTGTGGGTCAGGAGGAGAATGTGCACCCGGCCTGGACGCTAAGGAAGGAAAGATCGATTTTTGATTGGCTCTGGTAGCAGAGATGTTCTGGCATGAAACTGTACTTTGAGAGGACTGCTTGCCCTTCATCCCAGCAGTAGAAAGACCAGAATTTTGTCACAGTGTGTATGAATAGGTTTCTTTGGAAGGCATAAGCAATACAGGCAGCTTGCTTGGCCAATTGCACAGGGGAGAGCCTACCAATGAGTAGCTGTAAATCAGTTGAGTTTGGCAGAGGAACTATTCCACCGGCAGAGGGATGGTGGAATGAATTGTGGCAAACAGGAAATAACAGCTGGCCTAGAATGGGGTATGGAAATGAAAAAACTGAAGAGTTTTGAACAGATTTCCCAGTTAGGTGACTCAGTGTCCACAGCATCTTTTTCCTTGGTTTTGTAACTTTGTTCCTGAGCGACTCAAGAGTTCTTTCCAGTGTGTGTCACACACCACATGCTTTATTCACATTCCAGGTATCCCACACTTGTTTTCCTAGAGTCAAAAACTAAGGTGTTTTTTTTCCTTCTCCCCCCTTTCCCAAATCTCAGTCTATTTATAAACTGTACATCCTGGCACAGAAGCACCGTGACCAACGTGCAAGCATGGAGTTTAATTATCAGTTATTCTTTTTGATGTCGGTTTGGCAACCAGACATAAAAGTGCATTGCAGATGTCTGGTTCACGGGTGAAGCAGAGGGAACTGAGTAAACATTCTCACTGCATCCTTCTCGATACTCCTTATTCCAACTCTGCCATGAGAGGGAATACGCTTTCTGCAGGTGGTGCTTGTTGTCGGAGTTTTTTAGAAGTGTCTGATCATTTTCTTGAAGTGCAACTTCTGTTCAGCTTCTGAAGGAGTTCTGGATGATTTGGCCGTATCTTCCCTTAAACACATGATTCTTACTCCGGAGAACTTAGTGCTTGGTAGGTGGCCATTTTGCCAGCATTCAAAAAGTCTTACAAAGAGAAAAGGCACAAATTTTTGCCTTCTACTCGTACAACACCGATAGGAGCAGTACACGTTTGTTATCAAAGCCATTTGCCCCTTGCTTTGGATGAGAACTACTGCCCTTATTGCATATGTGCATATAAGGGGACATTTGGCTACAGCAGAATAAAGATAACGTGGAAATAAAGTTGGTGCAATGCTGAGTGCATACTTTTTCTTGGCACCCTGCAGTGGTCCATCAGCATACTTTGGAAGGGATTTGTCTCTGGCTTTGTCTGGATATATTTAAGTTGGACCTGAGTTAGCTACTAAGGTAGGGCAAAACTCTTGTCTCAATTCTCCTCATGCCAACATAAATCATGAGTAATTCCTTGAGTATAATGATGTAGGATTGTTTTTATCTCGATGTAAATGAGAGAAGATGCCAAGTTCTTTGCGTAAATATACAAAAGCTTGTAAAAATTCATTTTCCTGTTGTTCATCTTACTCTGCTTGTGGAAGAACACTTTTTTTTTTTTCCTTCCCTCTTCACTCACACAATTATTCTAATTTTTTTCCTTATAGTGTGAAAATATAAGGGGGCTACTATCTCTGCCTTTGAAGGAAAGTATCATCCTGCTTTCAAAGTGAAATAGCATTGTAATCTGCTGCCTGAAACTATTGACTTGAGTAGGGGGGGAATGCTTTCAAACCTTGTAAAACTAAGCTAGTGTGCCCTTCTTAAGAGATTTTTAGAGGGGTGGTAGGAAGAAACCCACCTCCTGACATTCATAAGGTCTGAGACAAAAACCTGCTGAATCCAGCTGTGGCTGCAGTAGATATTGTCACGGGTGTTTGCAGAGGCTTGACTCCTCTTCAGAGCAACGGGAGAGCAATTCTTGGGACGCGTCAAAAAAGGAAGGAGCGTGTCCACGTCCTGTGTTGTTCTAGCTTGATAAACTCAGATTTAAAGTTGTCATCACGCTTCCAAGCATTGTCACTGCTTTTCCTTAGATAATTTCAGTTTCTGGCACTTTGATGGACTGAGTTTGGACATGGCAGTCTTAATTATTTTTCTTTTTCAAACCAGTTAAGCCACAGAACTTTGTGCAGTTTTCTTCTTGGCAGTTGCTTTTTTCCATACTGCCAGGACATCGCTGAGCTCTTCTCTCTTTCCCTTGGCATGGATGCAAATAACAACCCTTTGCTTTATAGGTTACAGATCACATTTATCACTGGAGCACTTAAAAATTCTAAAGGAAGCCTCACGAGCCATAAGCTGCAACTTCACTGACCCTGGTCAGCTGCTCTTTAACGCTTTTAGGATTCAAGCAGTTTCTGTGCTAATTTGTGGCCCTTTTGTCAAAACGGCAGACGGTTTAGAGCAGCTCAGAGCGGGCTATTTTTGATGTCTGCTTTGACCTATTTGGAGCGTTGTACTAGCTGTGCTTGTTGCCAAGCTGTACAGATAAAGGAGGAGTAAGAAGATAGCTAATCAGAATAATCCCCCTCTCCTCCTTTTTGTTCCATGTCGTTCGATGTGCTCAGTGCTGGTTGCCTTGCTGTCAAATGCAAGCTGTGCCACTTCCCAATCAAGAGGAAACTTGAGAGCAAATCAGATCTCCTTCTGTCCTGTGCTGCTTCAAGGCCATTGCTGCTGTATGTTGACTCCCACAGTAGGCTGGAAGATAAGCTATAGGCCATCTGATTGTTTCTATGTTTTGAAAAAGTATTTCCTCCCTCGTTTCATATTAAAAATATTAAGAAAACAACATGCGAAAATAAAGAAAAATGACATCCTAAAAATTGCCTTCAAAACAGCCTGGCACGTGCCAGGTTCCACGGTGACCCCATGGTATCCGGATTATATTTCCAAACTAAATATTGACATTTATCATTTTTTTAAAGCATACTACATCATATCATATTTCCTTATATTCTGTGTAAATGTGATCATTTGTTGTCCCAAGGTGCTTAAAAAAAGATGCTGTGCTCTGAAGGTAGACTCACTAAGCTGATGTGTGTTGTTTAATGACTGGTTACTGCCAATAGCATCCCGTTCTGACTTGTGCACGTTGTCTTTCTGAAACAAAAGAGAATTGCACAACTAATTGAGCTATCGCCATTTAAGTCACTCCATGGCTTGTGTTGTTTGATATTTCACAGCCTGTTGCTTACGATGTCCTTGCAAATGCCACGTGCAGGACTCGTTTTCCTTTCCCAGAAGATTCTGGAGATGTCCCTGGCTTTCGTGCTGCTCCCCCGAGATAGGGATCCCCTTACACTGAAGATAAAGTTGTCTGCCTATCACCTTAAGGTGCTTTTGTGCTGTTTTCCCCTTTATGGTTGCACGTACCCTTCCTAGATGATGAGCAAGGCTGGTTAGACACGAGCAAGCACAGGCACCGCTGTGAGGCAGCGCTGAAACGGGCACGACCACGCTGCCCGCTTGGCTCTGTGAGAGGCTGGGAATGGGAAGCTGGCTGCGGCTGTGGTCGTCTGGGAGCAGCGGCGGGAGCTGTAGGCATAGGAAAAGAGCACCATTGCTACCCTTACTGCTTTCAACCAAGCTGGAGATGGCTGTGGAGGCCTGTCTTCTTGTCCTGTGGCTCATGCTTTGTTTGCACTCTTGCCCCTGTCTCTCCCGTGGCAGGAGCTTCTGGCCCCGAGACTGAGCTTCTGGAGGAGAAAATTTCAGCTTTGCTTATACTGCTGAAAGGACTTGAGCTCAGCTCTACAGACGTGGAGGTTTGTCATCATATTCTGTTAGAACAGAATTACATCTCTAAAAAGAAATCCTGGGCCTACAAAATTCGCATTTAACCATTTTCGCTGGGAATAATTTAAACCCAGGGTGGTGAGCTTGGATAAAACTTTCCTTCTGTGAGTGAATTCAGGATCAATCTCAAAGTGGGATTGTGCTCAGCCTTTATGAGGAGCCGATCTTGTCTTTCTCCCATTAGGCATTTTAACTTGACATTGCCGTTGTTCTCTCTGACACCACAGCGCGACTGTAGGTCTCAGTGATGCAAATTCAGTGTCATACCCTGAGTGCTTCTCTGTGTAGCCACTTTCTGTCCAGCATTCCTCCGTCTCGTTCTCTGGCTTGTGGAATATTTCTAACCGTGTTGCTTTTTATCTAAATTCAGTTTCCTTTTAGCGAGGGCGAGTTCTTGAGCTCTCTGAAGCTCTTGCTGTTCTGCAATATTTATAATCCCTCCTAACAGTACTTTGGAATGATCAGTGAGTTTTATCTGTTTAGTTTACTTCTTGCTATGTGATTCATGAAGACGTGGGGCTGACTAGCACATATTTATCAACATCTACAGTGAACTGTTCCTCAGAGCAGAAACTGTTTTTTCAGGCCAGCTGTGCAGAGCGTGTTAATTTGTCAAAAATATTTATACTTTCTGAAAAAACAGTTCTAAATGTGCAAGTAAACCTTCCTTCTTTCACAACAATTCAAGATTACTAGTCCTAGAATATCAGAGGATGTTGTCAGGGTGTTGGGAGACCTAACAGCCACCTTCCAGGGCCTGAAGGGAGCTGATAAAAGCCTGGAGAGGGCCTGGTTCCAAAGGCCTGGAGTGAAAGGACG
>JAAGNO010028961.1:7153-18384 GCA_033439905.1 Ceryle rudis
CTTTAAATATATATATGCTCCCTGTGCACCATGTGCTTTAAACAGAAACATCTGACTGAGGTAAAACAAGATTAAACCAGTTTTGAATGACCAGATACTCTCATTAGCACTGGCTGCTCGTGCTTCCTTCAGAAAGTTGCACCACTGAAGCTGGCTTGCCTACATTCTTTGTAGGTAATGTAACGCTCATTTAAAAGAGAGTTTGTGGCTATCCAACATCACTTGTTACCTCCCTCCCACAAAAAGCAGTGGAAGGCAGAAGATGCAGAAATTAAGACTTTATCCTTGGCTTGTACTCTACGACGTGGTAGAGGCTGAGTTTACCATGCCAGAAATGAACTGAAAAACCTTGATGAAATGAGCTGAATTCCTCATCCCAGCCCCCCCAGCATCAGCACTGTGGGGGCTCCAGGCTGGGTGTCCCCAGAGTTCAGGGACAGGATGAATCCAGGATACACCCGGCCCTCGCCATGGCTCCAAGAACCTCCCCGTGCGCTCCCAGTGAGTAATGAGCATTATACCCTGTCGACTCACCCATTACTCACAAGTAAATCCATGCGTGGTGGCTTGGAAATGTAACATAAAAAGAGATTTTTATGTAAGTATCTCTAAAGGTGTTGCTGAGATCACTAGCTAGACTGAAAAGGAAAGTCCTGTGCAAGGCCACGTTGGCACACGTTTGCCAGGAGGGCACAGGAGTTATTCTCGGCGTTTCCAAGGAGTGGCCGCACTGCTTGCTGAGGGATTCTTTCCAGGCATTTCCATATGATTACAGCAGCTTAAGCTTCTCCCCTCCCTCTCTCTGGGCATGTTTTCGGGTGACCCAGCAGCAGCTTGGATCTCCACAGCTGGTGGTGGCCCCAGAGCTTGAAGAAAACACTTCAGCCGTGCTCTTTCCAGCACACAGCGAAGCTGATTCCCCCTCCTTTCCCATCCTCTTCACAAGGGGAAGTCCAAATCTCTGTGAACCTGATGTTTAAAGGAGCAGGAGAGCAGAGCTCAATACCCAGCAGCTCTCAGCATGCTTTGCTCACTATTTAAGAAGCAGAGTCTTAAGGAATACATCAAAGTAGCAACACTTTGCTCCTTTTCTGCTCTCTCCTGATCCGATGCTCGTGGAACGTGTTATGACTTAACCAAACACACCAACGGGCAGAGCGATGCAGCCCGGTGAATCACCCTCAGCCAGCACACCACGTCCTACAGCCTAAGTGACAAACCCAACAGCCATCGCTGGTGCGTATGGAAGTGGGGACATTCCACCTGTATGAAGCAGAGAGACCGAAGCTGTTGCTATAAACCAGCCATTTCCATCAAGCTGATGAAGAATAAGATACCCTGCAACCCAGGGCAGCGGGAGGTGCTGTGGAAACAGCAGAAGCCCAGCACAGTGCCCAAGGATGCTGCCGTCCTTGGGCATCGACCTCGTGTACTCCTCTGGGAGTTTGGTACCTGGTGCCACTGGATTAATTCCCTGTTTTGTAAGCACCACCGTGCTGCTGCTGCTCCTCCTCTCTTCATGTGTCACCTACCTGCTGTGACAGCAGGGGTGGGAAAACAGAGAGGATGGAGTGGCCCAGGGATGCAGCTGGGGAGTGAGGGCCCAGCGCCAGGTGGGACGGGGATGCAGGAGAAGGATGTGCTGAAGACACAGTCCTTTGCCCCAGGAAGATGCACATAAATACCTCCGTTGCCAACCTGACCCGTATCTTCCCCCAAGGGGGGAATTCCTCTGATGACTGGGGAAATCCCACAGCATCACTAGATTTTCTGGGAAGGCTGGAGGACAAAAAAAAGAAAAAGCACCTGCCTCCATTTGAGTCTCTAAAACCTTAGAGGCCTCTCTGCCAGCAGAACATCAATGAAATCATGCGGAGTGGTTTGTGGGATTGGGATAATTTTATGCAGAGGTACTTTGAAAAAGCAGGATCACCACCACCTGGCAATGGTGTGAGTCAAAGGTACATCTGAAATCCTCTCCAACAGCAGAAGAGGTGCTTTTAACAAAGTGAAGTGGTTAAAAGGAGACACATTTACAGTTGCTTTCCAAAAGGAAGTAGTTAAAACTCTTTTTTTCTTAGTTCAGGTGGATGAGCATCAGTAAAAAACCACCCTTATTAGGTTCCACGCTTGTCAGCCTGTGATTTCATGGTGCAATTCCAAGACTGAAATTAAATGGCTGGTTTTTTAATGTTAGTCATGCAACCTTCCTCTGGGATCTGAATGTCAAGCTGGGTCAAGTTCTCTCCTTCCTCCACATGGTCACCGATTCTAAGGAATATATAGGTCAAATTCTATGCAGACACTCCTGTAAAGCTATTATTTCAAATTATATGTCAATTATGTATGTTGAATTTAGCAACTCTTCCTTTTAAAGGCAAGCTTGCTTGAGGACTTTAGAACTCTTGGTATCTGCTGTAAAATATTCTGCCTTACAGTTGTCGTCCTGGATCCAGCCAGGATGAGCAGCGAATGAAAGGTGTCTTCTTCCAGCAGCTGTGTGGTGGCCTTGGAAATCAATTGCTGATGGTCACAAAAACTCAGCAAATCTCAGCACCACAATTACTTCCAACACCAAGAGGGAGGCAGAGGACTGACCGGACAGAAAAAGTAATGATGCCTGCAACCTAAAAAAGAGATGTCGATCTAGAGCTTTCCGTCTCCTTAGTGAGAACTTTCACCTTCAACGATGTAGAAAAATTCCACAGCAAAAAACCAAACTACGTTCACGTGTAACTCAGGCGGAGCTGGGGAGGCTGGATTAGAGTTAGGATCTAAAGAAAACATTAAAGAATCCTATTCCTTGTTTTGCATAGGGCAGTACACATGCAAAAAAACCAACCCAAAACCAAAACCACCTAAAGCACAGAAATAAGCATAATTCATTTTCTTTCACCTAATCTGGTCATCTGCAAAGAGAACTGGATAGCATTACACACACGGCAAACCAAGAATGTAAGAACCCAAGCGCAGCCAACGATTTGAACAATTAAATGAAGAAATTCAAGCAGAAGGAGATGAAGATGAAAGAGAATTTCTGAATGACGCCGTTCGGAGTCGCTTTGCAGGCCTTCCCAACATCACGTACTGGTTGGCTCCAACAGCAGGACGTGAGATTCTGAATTCTTTTTTTCTTTTCTTTTCTTTTTTTTCTGTATTTTTCTTTCAGAAACTAGAGATTACAGATTTGTGGGTTAATTAACTAGAACTAATTCTCTTTTATTGTTGAAGCACAATACCGACAAAATGACAGAAATCCCTGATTGATCAAGCAAGAAAAACCCTATTTGAAATGCAGGCAGAGTCAGACCAGGGGGCAAAAGCACCCTCAGACCTTCCCAAGGAAGATTTCATTCAGTCTGGTGATCTAACTGCCCTGCACTTAGAGCACAGCAGATTGCAGGCTCCTGGTGAAGCTGGAGCACGCACCGTAAGCCCTGCCAGCTCCCAGACCACATGAATCATGCCTTGGGATTTTCAAATTCAAAACACACAGGAAAAATGATCCCTTCTGATACCACCGAGAGCCTACGAATGTCTTCTGGGGACTGGGATTTTAGCTTTCACTACTCTGTCTGTGGATGAAGTCTCCTCCCAAGGGCCAGTCTGCAGCGTCTGGAAGAGTCTTGGTGATGAGGGGTGCCAGGGATATCACCTGGGAATGCTCCAGGCGTGGAATGATAAAGACAACAACGATGGCACTCGGGGAAGGTCTCTTCCACATCTGTCAGAGGTGGGGGTGTTGGGCATGTGGCGAATGCATGAGGTAATTCAGCAAAGAAAAGGGAGTTTGACAGGCTTTGAGGTAAAGTCAGTTATAGTAATGGTAGAGTACTGAGCTAAAGTAACCAAAGACAGGAACCCCACATCATCCTAATCGTCATTTAATCAATTGCATTGAAAGAGGCTGAGGAAAAAAAAAAAAAAGTGTATGCTTCATTCTGTCAAAAAAATCCACTTTTTGAGTCTAGACTGCTGGCAACACATTGGTTGTGTCCTACAGGGAGCTGGCCTGCTGGAATAACCTTCAGTTTATCATTTAGTTACGATTTTATGAATATCTCTGTGTGCCCAAGAAAGGCGTATGAGTGGTTGTGATTGAAATTCAACGGGACTTATGCAGCAGAGACCTCCGAGCAGCCAGTCAACAAAGCTCTTCTGCATCAAAAACTAAATTACAAACTAAGTCCTTGATCTTGCAGGTAAAAATCCAACACTTGCAAATACAAATAATTTTATGGATAAATGGTTAGGCTGGTTTCAACAACACCATCCATGTGAAATCATTTCCCTCTGTGAGCATCTACAGGTCCGAGCCTTACGCACAGCAAAGACTTGGGGAACGCTGTCCACGGAAGAAGCACCAACCATCAATTTAGTGACATGAGGCATTTCTGGCCATAAATCTTTTCGTGTCCGCACAGATGGGACAAGACCCGAGTTTTCAGTAACTAATATATAGGTTGTGTTACTTGGACTTTGGAACGCTCTCCGTGGGACTCTTACCCACGGGTGGTGAAGCTGCACCAGTTCAAACCTCTTTCGTAGACAGGTTGGGCAGTGTAAGCCACAACTCGTATCACAAGCTTACCCCAGGTAGCCTGTGTTCATTATTTAAGAGAATTACAGAACTGAAAAGGGATTAAACCCATAATATACACAGACATTAAACAGCTGCCTTCAGAATTGTATCTAAAATCCTGCACTATTTTTAGAGAAGGATACCCTTTGTGATGAGCATGTTAACTGTGGTATGGAAAGGAGTAAAGAATTAGATCTCTGAATTGTATTAGAGAATTACACTCCCCCGTCACAGCAGGCTAGAAAATACCACCATAAAAAGATGATCTTTGATCCCCTAGCACCCTTGCACATGGGCACATCCCACCTGGAAGTTAAGTTTCTTAGGAATCTGAGGGCACAGCCCTTTTTGGGTAAAATTCATAAGCGACAAGAATAGCCAAAAAGGAGGAAGAGCTGCTGGTGGAGAGAAAGAGCAAAAGTGGATCGCACGAACCAGAGGAAAACGCAGAGCCCCGGGATACCAAAAGCTTCAGGGCTTCCCCAGCTGCTGACGTGCCCTTGTCAACCACACCAGAGGAATATCCAGCCCTAGCTACACAGCTAGGGATCCAAGGATGCCACATTCCGCCTTCGAAGCTAAAGAGAACAAATTACCCACCAGCAAAAGAGATCATTTATTTTTTTCTTTTTGCCACTAAGGTGTTTTGCAAGCGTAGGATCCAGCCCTCCCAGCTTCCGCCTTCGCTCGTCGGTCTGCGCGCAGAGCAGCAGCTCCGACTCTTTCCCGATGAGATAAAGTGTTTCTGCGCGGCGCTTGTACTACGGGCAAATTGTAAATGCAGGGTTATAATTTATTTATGTACATTAGAAACTGGCTAATTTGCACTAGCGACTGGGTACCCTATTGGAGGTTTTCATATTTTATGAATCAGCAAGCGAGCTAATGAACAAACAATTAAGGAGCGAACAAAGAAACGCGCTTTGTTTGTTACTTTTCATGAGCCCTAATAATATATTATACTAGGGAATACATTTGGTTCGAGCGATGCAGTCTAGACAGTAACCCACCCCATGCTCGACAATATTTTAGGAAAGAAGTGAAATGTCTGCGCAGGGTGTGATAATGTGAAGCGAAGCGGAGCTGCCGGGTGCCTGTGTGTGAACCGAACGCTGCTGGGTGAGAGCAACAGGCAGATGGGGAATTTCTGTCTGATGGGATGAGGAAACGACCGACAAAGAGGAATGTTGCCTCGAAAGGTCTGGGTTTCTATCTTTAGATACAGCTCTGGGTCAACAAACACGTGGCTGTTCCTTGAAGAGAGAAAACCACAGAATTGTTAAGGTTGGAGAAGACCTCTAAGGTCATCAAGTCCAACCAACATTATCATGACCACTAAACCGTATCCCAAAGTTCCACGTCTACATGTTTTGTGAACACCTCCAGGGATGGTGACTTCACCACTGTTCCAATGCTTCACCACTCTTTCAATACAGAAATTTTTCTCAGTGTCCAGTCTAAACCTCCCCTGCACAACTTAAATCCGTTCCTGTTGTCCTATCGCTAGTTACTTGGGAGAAGAGACCAACTCCCACCTCACCACAACCTTCTTTCAGGTAGTTGTAGAGAGCAAGAAGGTATCCCCTCAGCCTCTTCCTCAAAAATCAATATATTTAGAGGAGGTGGAGATTAAAGCAATTTGCGTGGGGTGCCGCTGCGCCGCGCGGATGCTGCTGTCAGCTGATGATGTGCAGGCGGTGGGAGGGCTGCAACTCTCAGCTCCCAGAAAAGAGGTGACGGGAGGTGGCTCCAGCAGCTCATCCCCCCCTGCTTGGTCCTCTCCACCCCCGGCAGGAAGCGCGGCACATCTGCACCCCACCGTGTAACCCGCGGCGAAGGCATCTTGCCTTCCGGTACGGTGCTACGGGCGCACAGGCTTCACACGAGATGTGCCTGGCAGCTCCGGGGGCGGGTGGCGATGGGGCAGCCCGGCCACCCCGACCCCGCTGCCAAAATCCGGGGCCAGGGCTGCGTGTCGGTGGCTCTGCTCTGCTGCCAGCTCTTGCATCCAAGATATCCCGTCCATCGGACAAACCCGGCGGCTCCGCGTGCCACCAGCAGCTAGAGCTCGCCGGTTGTTTTTTAGGCCAGCTATAAAGCTGGTAAACACTTGGACTCGTCTGACAAAACATTCGAGCAGGAGGAAATGGGGTGTGTGCAGAAATACTCCATTACATATTGTAATGGCAGACATTAATTCAATGTTAATAACACTTTGCACTTTTCAATCACATATTCTAAAACCCTTTAGATAGGTGGGGAAGCATTTGGCTGATGATTACTGGGCAGAGCCCAAAGGTGTATTCTTCCCTTAGGCACCAGGAGATGAAGTGACTTGTCAGAGTGGCAGAGCTGGGAAGAGAATCTACATCTCCCCATTTCCAGACCTACATTCCCATCTAGTTGCCAGAAAGAGGAGTTAATTTAAATATTACCGTTTGCTGACCTACTTACAACGCTACCATCAAAACTTGGAAGCCCTGATCCAGTATATTCCCCTCTATACTTGGGCTTTTTTAGGATAACTCTATCTTTGAAGTACGCCTTTCAGCTGCATTAAACAGACGGATCATTATTATTTGCTCCACTTTCTTAACGAGTCCCTGTTTGCTGCGCTTCAGCCGCTGCAGACTTTGGATAGACTCTGGCTCAGCCTCAAAACCCTGAAAAACACCTTCCCGGTGCAGCAGCGATTGCTGGCTGTTATTATCACCCCATGGCCATCGTCACACCTCGCCAGGAGCCGGCGGTACCTGCAGACACAGCGCCTGTGCAGACAGAGCAGAAAGGGTGCGACTGTGCCTGTACCTGCTCCTGTTTGTCCTCTTCCCCTCGGTTTTCTTTCTGAACAGTCGCCTCCTTCCTCAGCCAGCCCCTCTTCCGTACTTAGTGGGCCACTTTGTCACCTTTTATTGTCAGCCTTCCTCCCCTTCACCAAAACCCCAAAGCCTTTCCTGCTTGCAGAGAGAACTACAGGCACAACCGATTGCCAACAACCACAGCACGCAATGTGAAAGACGAATTCAAAAGACAGGCTGTCTCCTTCCCGGCGGCCACCATCACTCATCACAGCTCTACTCCCGCGGTTTCTCGGGTCCTTGATCCCCCCCCCACAGCTCGCTGGGCAGGGCAAAAACCTCGCCGGTGGTTGAAGCCGCTGCACTAGATTAAAAAGCTGATAGTGGAAATTGGAAGCAAGAGGACAGAGCCCTGTGCCCAGTTTCAAGGGCTGACCAGCGCTTCCTAAGTAGGTCACGTCATGTGGAGGGGAAATCACTGTTTTCTGACCCCGCTGTCGCTGAGCTGTCCCAAAGTGGCTCCCCAGGTACGGTCACCCTGACCACCCTCCGCTGGTCCCGCACACCGTCTGGATGACGCCATCCCTGGAGGTGTCTAAGGGTGGTTTAGATGTGGTGTTGGGGGACATGGTTTAGGGGTGAACTCTGTAGGGTTAATGGTTGGACTCAAAGATCCCAAGGGTCTTTTCCAACCTGAATGATTCTGTGATTCTATGAAAGCCAACCTGCAGAGCCACCTACAGCTGTGGAAAGGTGAAACCTTGATTTTAATCCCCCGGGCAATCCCACCCCGGCAGAAACACCATCCCCAAACTCTGTGTTCCTCTCCCCTGCGCTCGCCTGTGTCACCAGAAGCTGTTAAGACAACCTCAGCCTCGTCGTAACCTCGCTCTCTACAAACTGTTTACAGCCATTTTATCGAGGTGCACCAGGTGTGGATGCGGTTACTGACTTTGCGACTGTTTACCTCATCCTCCCCTCTGCATCACATTGTCACAGACTGTACATAAAAATCAGATAACAATGGTACTCCGGTCCCAGCCAGCTCAGCCTCTGCACCCTCGACTCACAGATGCACCGGAGGACGCGGTGCATGTACAGTCCTCAGAGCAAACCACACACGAGCTGCTGCGATCAAACATCTGCCTTATCTCTTTTTTGTTTGTTTGTTTGTTTTTGGTTGGTTGTTTTTTTTTTTTTCTGAAGTAAATTACATTGAATTTTCATTTTTTTAATTTTTTTTTTTACCCTTTTCAAAGCTAATACACAAATGACAGGATGTTGTTGAAGGAAAATATGAGCTTTCATAAGCTATTATTATTAGCACATGCGCACCTCGGCGCGGCTTTGATCTTACTGTAGGTTCGTGTTTATTCCTTCCGACTCTGCGCCGGCTGAACTCAAACCCGATGTCTCCTCCGATAGAGATCATGAACAATTCAAGTTGGATTGGTGAGCCACAACATCGCGGAGCCAGAGCTAAGGGATAACTCGGAAGGGTGACATTCAGCCCGCTACGCTATATATAGTTTTCCCAAAGTCTCTGGGCTGTGCTGAGGTGTTTGCTGTAGAACGGAAGGGTGGTGATGTGCACGGAATAAGCTCTCTTTGATATTTCACATGTAAGTTTGAGCACGTTCAGGTTTTGTTTGTGACGGAACTGTGCTGCTTCCATTTTTTTCTGAGCCCCAAAAAATAATAATAATAAAAAAAAAAGCTCCAAAAAGCCCCTACAGGCTGCCTTAAAAATGGTGTTAAAGCTTTGCAGCCCTCTCAGGTGGTTTCAGTGAACAAAATAAGTATTAATATAATATAATGTAATGTAATATAATATAATATAATATAATATAATATAGGGGGGTGTTTATCACTTCTGCTTGCAGTGCAGAGTCAACCCTACTGCAGAAAAGTAATTCCCAGGGTGTTTCTGCTGCGGTCGTCACGGGAATTGTTTGCTGAGCTCCAATCAATCCCAGGTCCACAAGCTCACTGGAGGCAGGGGAGTTGTACAGACAGTCCCCAGGGTGTGATGTGGTGGTGATGCACGGAAAGGAAAAACTCACTCGGCTCTTAGTCCCTGGACTAAACATCCAAGGCCGGGAATCAGAAACAAGCAAGAGGCTTTTCAGTGAGCAAACACGACGCTATAATTAATTAAGTCCTGGAGACTCCAGTCCCTGGCAGGGTTCAGTTGTGCTTGGTGCTGTACAAGCTCATAGGACCAGAGCCCATCAGCTGTAAAGCCAGCTGAAACCAACCCTTTTTGCCAAGGTAAATGGAGGGAATGAGTTAAAGAGAATAGCACAACAGGAATGGAGAGGTGATTAAACCAACTGGCTTCATGCACAATTAGATGATGGGTTTTGAGAGCCTTGCCATGCTCTAACACATCAACAGGCCACCAAAGGTGGCACGTGAGGGTGAAATGCTGCAGCGGTGGGAGACCCACATCTGGAGAGGGGACCTGTCCATCTGTCCTTCCCTGCATCTGCCACTGCTACAGCCCCTGTGTCCCAGCTCCCTCTCTTTTGTTGCCATGAATTAAAAATACCCCAAAATGGTGGGGTATTTTTAAAACCCTGCCTAGCTCATTGACCTCAGCAGTGCCCCACCAGCAGCTACAGCCCCAGTCAAGCTGGTGGCACGTGAGGGCTCGGGCTCGTGCAGAGCGATGCCACCAAAGTCTCAGGGAATGCCACCAGGTTCGGAGGTGACATGTAAGGTGGCAGGCGGCTTGCAGCGATGGCACGGATCTGCTGCAAAACCAGGTGCTCTTTGTATGGCAGGGTGATGGGAGGCTCTGCGACAGGAGCACCTGGAGGCTGGAAAGAGCTATGTGAAAAATACATCCAGGAAAAAAAAAAGTACACTGGAAAAAAAGAGCTTCTTGATGAAGCATTTTTCTGCTGAAAAATGTTACCTACTCAACGCTGAGAAACAACATCCACTGAGCACGGGCTGTCTTCAAAAAATACCAAAGACAAAAAGTTTGCAGAACTCTGGAAATTCCCCATCTGCCCCAACGACTGCGGAAAGGGAATTGGGAACGGCCGCAATCACAGGAGACAGCGGCTGCCAGCGTTGCTGAGTGATATTTACATCAGTGTCCTGCCAACAATACCATTACTGGATTATCAGGGCGGATTAAGCCTTTAGCCAATTACCCCGACTGGTAAATTGTAGATTGTCTAGACTTTTTCATGTTCAACAATATGCATGAAGTTTCCCTTTATCGCTACAGCATCACACGATGCTCTTGTGGGATGCAATCCTGCGCTTCCCTGGGAGGTTCAGGTGAGCTGTGCCTGCAGCTCTGGGTTGACTTAGTGTGGCCCTGTGCACAGACAGATTTATTTCAGACAGGATTCTCATAAATTCAGAACGACTTCCAAATTTCTTGACTAGGAGATCAAAGAGGCAAGCATTTGCTTCATGCCATCTGTGGAGCTGCTCGACAGGGCAACGCAGTCTGGGGAGGGGGGGAGGAGAAGGGAAAAAAGAAAGTCTCGGAGATTATGCCCTCAAAAAACAAGCTCAAATGCCACCCTCACATTAAAAAGCACTGGTTGGCAGTAACAATTAATTTCTTAACTGAAACCCGCCCAACTGTGTCCAAGTGTTTTAATTTGCCTATTGCTACAATATGCAAGGGAGCTGGCAGTAATGGATTTGCAATTAAAACTAAAACTGGCAAAGAAATCGCAAAGCTGGCAAAAGAGCTAATCTGCAAGCCATGATCACAAGATTACAAAGTGTTTATGCACATGCTAATTACCCGAGTACATCGCTGAGAATGACTTGTAGGAGAGAACACCGGGTTTGCGTGATCTAAATCCCTGGATCCACACGGC
>JAAGNO010028963.1:0-26347 GCA_033439905.1 Ceryle rudis
CGGAGGCGCCGCCATGTCTGGGGAGGCGGCGGAGGCGCTGCTGGCGGAGGCGCAGGCGCAGCTGTCGGCGCGGCGGCTGTCGGCGGCGGAGGAGCTCTACAGCCGCTTCATCGCCAGCTGCGCGGGGCCCGCCGCCGCCGCGGGGTACGTTCCCGGGTGGGCGAGGGAGGCGGGGTGTGTGTCTGGTTCCCGCCGTAACGGCCCCTCTCCCTTCCGCGCAGCGCCGGCCGCGACCTCGCCACAGCCCTCAACAACCGCGGCCAGATCAAGTATTTTCGGGTGGAGTTCGCCGCCGCTATGGAGGATTACACGGCCGCCATCGAGTGCCAGCCCGGCTTCGAGGTGCCCTACTACAATCGGGGCCTGGTGCTCTACCGGCTGGGTACGGGCAGCGCCGCGCAGTCGGTCGCGCCAGCTCCGCCTGGCCCCGGGGCCATTCGCCCGGGTGACCCGGGTCAGGGCAGAGCGACCCGGGCATGCATCTGGGAGCCAGGTGGCGGTCCTTCACCCGGCCCGCCTGCCCCGGCACGGCCTGCCGCCCGCTGCCCCTCAGTCTGCCTGGGCTGCCGCCAGAGGCCGCGGCGAGGAGAGGGCAGGAGGTCTCTCGGTGCTGAGTAACAGGCGAGAGCGCTCTTCGATCCCAGGGTGGAGTGTAATTCCCCTTTTACAGATGGGGAGCCTGCCTGGTGTGCTCTGGGGCATACCAGAAATAAGTGGTGCAAAGGGAGATGCGTTCCCATGGAATTGTAGGATGTTACAGCTACATCTATCTGTACGCAGTCAGATACCCCTATTTGCAGATGTGTGGCTGTGCCACTTGTAATAATACTATTCAGGGAAAAATTGTGGGAAAGAAGCAGCTTCATTTTTGGCAAAAGTGCATTAGGGATAGAATGAGACAATTCTGAACATCGCTGTTAAACCCAAGATGAAGCATCACTGAAGCAGGTGCAGTCATTGTGAGCGCAGCCTTCTCAACTCACAGTGGGCTGTGCTGGGGAATTTGCTGCCTGGGTTTTGAATATGTCATAAGAAGATGACTCCCCTGTTCCTTTTGGTGGAGCTTGGCCCTGACAAAGTCAAGACAGAAGCCCAGGGACTACAGAGAACACTAGAGAAGTGGAGCCTGACGATGGGCATCAGCTGGGAAGCAGAATGTCTGTGTTGCAGGATTAAGGCAGCTTGGCTATTAGTGTGGGCCTTCTGGCTAGTTCTCCTGCAATAAGATGGCTCAATTTAGCCTTAAACCCATTTTACGTTCAAAAATAGGCACTCTGGAGAATTCAGTGTAGTGAGTCCAGTAAATAGAGCTGCTGCTTCTTGTTAGGGAACGTATTGGGAGGCATTCTTGAGTTGTGCTTTGTGAGTTTGAGCAGTTACAGTGAGGTAATTAATTTTTTTTTTTTTTTTTGGGACAGGATGCTTTGATGAGGCCATGAAAGATTTCAGGAAAGTTTTAGAGTTAAACCCCCAGTTTGAAGATGCTGCACTGAGTCTAAACCAGGCTATTCTTGATAAAGAAGAAAAACAAAAGCGCCATTATTGAAAATGCAGCTTGTGGTGTGAAAATCTTTTCCTAAAGACATGATTTTTGTCGTTGATGGATGAAACACAAGATCATTTACATCTGTTATGCCCTACTGAAGAAACCTTATTCTTGGGTAAATAAGTTAAAAATCGATTATGATTGCAAAATAAACTTTTTTTTTAATATTCTTAGTTTTGAGGAAGAGCATACTGGTAAATCTCTGTGACATTCTACAGAAGCACTTCAGAAAGATACTGGAAGCTGAGTAACAGCAAATGAAGTCTGTACTTACTGAAATGGTGTTTCTGTCTTCTTTCACGGATTGGGAAGAGACAACAAACTCTATAAAACATTTAAATACTTAAGATTGGTGCTTTTGAAGCACGGTGATAATGATAGTGTTTGCCTCCGTTTAAATTCAAATCTGATTTAAGCTAAAAGTGGAGTTGTTAATTGTAAAACCTTGTCCTTGAGATGCTGTGGATCTTTTCAGAGTGTTTCTGTATTAAGAAACAAACAGAATGAGATCTCCTGAGGTAGCACCGTCCATACCTTGCATGAGGAATGTGCTATGAGAATTGAGTCCTTAGCACCTTCATCTACTACGTTAAGTAAACGGGGGGAGCAGAGCACACCTATTTTTTGTGATCCTGTTGTAGAAGTATTGGTCAGATTAATAATTGAATGAATAAAAATTAACTTTTTACCTCATGATTGTCTGTAAAGAACTTATGTAGAGACTGTAGTTGGGCTATTCACAGGAGGAGTCATGGCTTTCTTATTCTAACTTAAAAGGTCAGCTGCTTGAAAAATATGTCAAACCCATAGGATCAAACTGGCTCCATTTCCCACAGGTAGGAGGGGCTGTTGCTGAAATCGTTAAACCATGGATAAGAAACACCCTTGCATGGTCATAGTAGTACAAGTTCTAATAACAAATGCTCTTTGATTGCCCACATGAGCATTGGGATTATTTCTGTTTGGTATTTTTTATTTTTTTTTTAATAAATTACACTAATGACAGTTCTTATGGTGAGTTTCTCTGTGGATTATCCTGGAGCCTACACAAGTGCAGGGCTCACTGAAGATGGTGGGACCCTTTGGGAAAGTCATGAGAATGGACTTGAGCCTCTGAGCACCTTCCCCAGCAGCCTTGCTGAGATCCCTTTTGGCTTTGGCATGAAACTGCAACAGCCACAGGGAACCGATTTGGAGCACGGAGCTGAGAAAATGCTATATTTTAGCTCTTGTGCTCCTGATGCTTAAGTAATGTTGAATTTATATAGTACGATGGATGGTAGCAGGTTGTAACCATTTATGGTTTGGAAAGAGGTGGTGATATAACAATGACCTTTTTTTTTCCCCAAAAGTTTTAATTCTGGACTTTTCTGGATATATGGAACATGTACTTAGCTTAAATTTTTTATCTTCATGCTCTGTCTCCAAAACAACGTTGATAATTTAAGGACTTGGCATGTTTCATGCCACCTCAATTTCAAAAAGTGAGAAGTCATGCCAGCTCTTGGTGGATGGTGAGGTGAGCTACAGCAAAACCGGTTACCAGTTTGCCATGCCAGGAGAATAAAAACGACTGCATGAGAAGCTGAATATGACCTGTAAAATTTAAGAGGGGAGATCACAGATGTGCTTCTGCACAGAACACTGTTGAAATGACAAGATACAGATAAAAATATTGACATCAGATAAGTGCCTTGGCAAACAAAGATGCCAGTATAGTAGTAACGTCCCTCCTGCTGCCCAGCTGGTGGTTTGTGAGTGTTGCTCAATTGCTTACAGTGCATTTGTTGTTGGCACAGAGATACTCCACTGGACTAGGAGCAGTGTTGTAGCAGATCCTTCACAGTATTTCCTTGTCTCTCTTGTAAAAGGATGAACTGTCATAGTGAATTTCGGCATAATTTGGAATTCTGTCAAGGTAACTTGGGCCAGTAAGTTTCTCACACACGTTTTCTCCTTTCACGTGCAAGCATGAGTCACTTAGTTGCCTGGCTTTCTGTCGCAAGGCTAGTTGGAGGTTTCAGTCTGAAATTGAATAGTATCACGTGGTTTTATTTCACTTGGGACTCTTGAAAGGATATAAACCACCATTTTATATATATATAGATAGATATAAAAGCCAAACTTGAAGAAAAGGATGTGTTTAGTAACTCCCCTTGTCCTGCAAAGTTTCCTGTTAATAATCCTTTAAGAATTAAAAGTCTAATGTAGTGAAAATTCTTCAGTGTTTCCATGTGAAGTTAAGACAACCCCCCAGCTTGCAAAAGGGGCAAGGTCTGTGTGCTCTGGATGCTTTGCAGGTACTGTGGCTTTGCTCCTTCGTCAGGCTTTAGACGTTTTTCCTGCCTGAAAAAAAAACCTGTGTAGGGTGCCGGTGCCAGTCCCACCTGCCCACTTCATCGCCCTCGCAGAACATTTGCTACTCAAGTCATGGTGCTGTGCCACGTAGTCCCAACAGGTGGTTGCTGATAATGTACGCTGATGTCTCTACTCTGGCCAGAAATGTTTCAGATGTGAATAACTCACAGCTGCTTTCCCAAGGTTTTCTACCTATAAATGGACTCTGCAAAAGCCCTGGACTTTCCTTCAGACAACCTTCAGTGGAAGCCCCTCTGTTTAATCCCAGCTATGGGGAACAAGCTAATTTGGCGATGGGTAATAGTGTTCTCACCTAGTAATGTATCTCTAAACTTAGAAAAAATATGTGATTTTCCTCAATACGTTACTGAAGTAGTGTTTTTTTTAATATCTGGAACAACAGCCTGTAAGATCTTGCTCAGAGAACAGGGCAAAGAATAAGATCATCACCTGCTTTTCCCTAGTACTCTAATTGTTCTACTGAAACAGGAGGAGTGGTCACACCACTTGCAGTGTTGCAAGGCCTTTCCCCTGCTTTTGCAGAAGGGTAGGAAAAGATGACAATACCCCAGGTTAGCAGGGCATGCAGCAGTATGAGAAGGGTCTCATATACATTTAATGGGAGGTGCAGCGTGGGGAAAAAGAACTGTTCAGAAGGGCAAGCTGCAGCACATTGAGGGGAAAGGCCCAGGTCACCATGTGGCTAAAATAAGTTCCTCTTCCACGTGTGTTCCCTCTGAGTGGACAACAGAGTTAGATCAGCATTAAAACACTGAAAATCTTTGGCTGTTAGAACTGAGGATGGCACTGTGCTCTGTCCTGTTTAGTAGGTAACCTTGGTAAAAAGTAAATCGCCAGTGAAAGGTGCACTATTCAAATTCCGTGGGGAATGAACACCTTTGTACCAAGCTCAGCTATTCAGGATGTGCTCTCCCCTGACTATCAGAAAGGGAAGGGTTTAGAAAGAGGCAAAACAAGCGTTGTAAAAAAATAGTCCATATTCCTTTGTGTTAGCACATTGTTTTCAGTCTGCCTAATCCATATAGAGAGGCAGGGGCTGGATCAGCAGAACAGGTTGAACCTCTGTGGCTTTCATACGTGGTGGAATAGCTGGTTGCTTTTTATGAAAAAAAGTTTGCTGTGAGATCAGGGTCAGGGTGGAGGCCCACCTAGCAGTACCTTGTGATCGTTTCAGTTGAACTGTAGTCTGTTTAAGAAGATAACTGTTTCTAAGATTTTCCTTGTAGGATCCCTTTAGTCCGTGAGCAGGGAGGGACTGGATGCAGTCCACAGCATCGCTTCCTATGACTCACAATGATCAGGTTTTTCATCATTCATGACTTTGTGTCATACAGTAAGCATGTGGAATGGACCTGAAGGATATCTTCATCTCCCGGCAAGGAACAGCTAGTCCAGCCCTATCACAGATACCACAATAATAGGTTTCAACCTAACCTCTATTATTATGGAAAAGGATGATTCAAAGCAGTGCTTTCTAGGCTTCTATGAGGTCTCCTATGTGGCAGTATCTGTGCATTTAGCATATATTACACCTTTGGAATTCCTTATCCCCTCATTGGCTGAATTATGAAGGCTTGTTCAGCTATAGTGGTATGATCAGAGTGGTTCCTGAAAACCTAATCCAAGAGTTTAAGACCATAGGCCTGAAAACTGCAGTCTATGACAGGAGTTAGGTGTTGAAGTTCCATCTGCAACACCTGAGAAGGGGGACTAATCACTCCCAGGAGAACCTAGATGCAGAGCAATACATCATGAAATAGCATGGCTGAGTCACAGCTTGGGAAAGACACCCTCAAACCTAAACAATGAATGCTAACCCTAACACGCTTGTGTAATTCAGTGTAAGAAACATCATCTGCCATGAACAGCAACCAAGGTATGAGAAGGAAACCCAGGATGTGGAATTTCTCTGGCTTTTCTCTAAGAATGTAGGAACTTGAAATGGGAGTGCAGGTCTTTCTCTGGAGGAGAAAGGTCACCTCATTTCCCAGGTGGTGGGTGGATGGGTATGGAATACTGCTGGATGCCTTCCTGGCTTTCCAGGGCAGAAGGGAATGATCTGAGAGGTCCCACATTCTGCAGTCAAGTTTACATGCATTTATTCTGCAAGGCTGTAGAGCGAGCAAACTTCAGTGATGCAACACTAGACCTGATGCTCAGCTGTGGAGCTAGACAGTGAGCACTGGGAAAAGAAGAGCTAGCATTTAGTCATTATTTAACCTTCATCCCTGTTTACACATTTCAAAAGGACTGCTGCTCAGATTAACAGAAAGCAAACTGATGCGTTTGTTACTGTTAACATTAAAAATGGGGAACGTGATTTCTTGGGAAATGTGTGGGAGCAGTGGACTGGTTTGACTGTGCAGTGTTAGCTCTGGACGGTAGAGTGCACTGCTCATGCAGCAGAGAAAGGCATCTCCCAGGCTGCTGCTGAAGGGGGTCTTGGGTTCCCAGCATCTGAAGTTTTTACAAAACTTAGTCCTTCAGTAGCTCCAGCTGTAAGACTGCATTTATTCAGCAGTCATCACAGGCATGACTGCAGCCTTGGGAATCATGCCACGGATATGCACTGATGGGTGTGTGTAACCAGCCAGCCTGTGAAGATGGAGGCTGTAGGAGCTGGGCAAACCCACCAGAGACTGCACGTGTGTGCACTGTGAGCCTGCGTCAGCATCAGGGCAATTGCCCTCTGTTCACTGCTGTTGAACACCTCCTCATGCTGCCGGCACACCTTCGCTTACAGCACAGGCACATCCTGAGAGTGATTACGGGTGGTCATGTGTCTGGCTTGTCCTTGATCTCTAGACAATAAAAAATGTTTTCTGTTGGTGCAGAAATCCAATACCAGATAAGTTGTCCTTTTTACTCATGTTAGAGCATCCATCTTCTCCCATTTTGTAGAGTTAATCTTTTCCTTACAGGGGGAGGTGAGAGGCAAAGTGAGGAACTAACAGGTTTCCAAAATGGTCACATCAATGCAATGTTAAAGACAAAAAGTCTGCATTTATGGGGAAAAAAGTATGCTGTTGTGCTGCATGTGGAAGAGGCCTTAAGGAGCTGACTGCTTGGTTCTTTGAAGCCATTGTTGGTTCACCAGATGATTGCTGCTGCACATTAGGAAGGAGATGGTCAGCACTTACATTACTTGGTATGTATTTTTATTTGACTTTTCAGATTTGCACTTTAGGTTCACATGGGAGGATTGACAGTCACTTTATGACATATTACAAGCAGCCATAATCAGGGCTGGGATAATCTTAGTGATCTGCAACACTGCTCTGATCGATGTTTCAACATCTGGAAGAAACAAGAAGTGTTATTTAGCAGCCTTGGGTTATTTTCTGATAAGTTTTCTTTTGTAGCTGCTTCAGAGAGAGGCAACAGGTTACAATATTTACTAATCCTCTTAGCGGACCCTACCACTTTCCAGTCTTGTGATGCTGTCCTGAGTCCCACTGTCTGTCCTTTTCCAGCAAGATAGTTCTGATGGTCACTGAAAGAAGTACTTCTGTGTCTAATTGCACCATTCAGAAAGCAGCCAGCACAGTAGAGCCTTCAGGTGCTTCTGGAGATACAGTGAAGTGAGGAGTGAGGCTGGAGCATGCAGATGAATAGCTCTGGTTCTCCAAGAGCAGACGAAGCTATAGGGTAAATCTTAATAGTTTGCAGGACTTGGGCCCTTTGAAAGCATTTGGAAAGTGCCAGTGATTTGTGCCTTAGTGTTTGTTTCTAAAACTTTGGATTCATTTTCTTTCAGACTGGGGGCAGTCTAGTTGAAAACCTGTTGAAATAATATCTGGTTCCAAAACTGCCTGCTACAGCCTAACTCCAACATGCCCTACCCTACTGCTGACATCTTCCCCAGAGCCATGCCACCTGTGTTTGGCTTGGCAGGTAGCTCTCCTTCTTCCATCTCTTGCAGGCTTAAGCTTAGACCACAAGAGTGCAAACCCTGCCTGTTCCCTAGTTGTTGGCCCAGAACTTAGAGTTCTAAGGCTTGAAGGACAGACTAAGCATTGCTTGTGCCACAAAGCATGGTCACCTCTGCAGGTCAGTACACAGGGCCTGGTGTTCTTACCAAAAGCAGTTTAATGCATCATCTTCGATCTGGATCAACAATCCAGATTGGTCCAGCAAGTACATAGCCCCGGAGACTGGCTGAACGGTGACCTGGAAAGGCTGAGAATGAGAAACTGTGTAGTTTGTAAAGAATCCATGCATGCTGCGTTGTTAAGTGCTAATGTGTTAAAGTATGAGCTAAAGGTAATGTTACACAGTCCATGTTTGAGGCATTTCAGGCACCAGAACCAGAGGTTCTAAATCCCATAAAAACATCAGGTCAGGAGTGCTTTGCAATGGCTCCTTTTCTCCTGAACACCTACCCATCCTCTCCCTGCTTGAGCTGCACTGTCCTCTGCAGGGGCTGCCAGGTAGTATGTTGATAGGAGAGCATGCTGCCACCAAACATTGCACATACACCTGAGAAGAAGAAAAAGTACCATTTGGTCCCTATCAAATTCTGCTTCGCAGAGCATTGTTTTGTCTTTTGTCTGCCTGTTGCAGAAGTTACAGCTGATTACACTTAGGCTTGTCTGAACACTTGCATATTACACCTTCTAGTTGAACTTGCCTTGAATTTCAAATTTGGTGTCAAAGAAGCCCTCAGGCAGTTTGGTAACTGAGAGACTGAGACAGGCGAAGTTAAAACCTCATGAGTTGCAGTGAGGCTCTGTATCAAAGCTAGACAGAAACCCAATCTAGTGCTAGATGCAGCTGCGCACTTAGGAAGCAGCACAAGCCAGAATTGCGTCATGTTCGTTACTAGCAAGTTCATGAGTTGAACTGCTTATGAAAGGCTAAGTGAAAAAATTGCGTGGTTACTTCAGCTGCTCTGGCAGGAGTACTGCCATGGCTCATATCAGTGCATGTAATAGAGTCCACTCAAGTAGTGCACTAGGAGCAAAGTACCCTCAGGTACTGGGGTTCTCTTTGCTCTTCTTAGATCTGTTAGAGGGGAACAGAACCTCAAACATGTCAGACCAAATGTACATGACTCTTGTTTCCCTGTCCATGTGGCTGGCATCTGAGGAGATGGTTGACTCACTGGGATAGATGGGAGACAACAGAGCTGAACTTCATGTGGATATTATGGCATGTGAGTTGACTTTTCTGTTCTAGACATTTGGAGCTCAAGTGCTACGAATCTGATCCTAGAAACAGAACGCTATACCAAAATATTTACATACCCAACTCTTTTGTTTACTCCAGCCAGTCCAGTCTCAAGTCACTGAAACTGTGTTGCAGAGCAGATTTGAGAACTAAATCAAAGCTGTGCATCAGTCAGGCTACTTGTGTTGAATGTCGGCTAGGTCTTAAATCTGCAAGGTGTCTAAATTGGCTATTTTTAAAATATTTCTTAAGAAGTTCAGAGGATAGGGTCCATGAGTGGGAGGTGAGCCATACACTGTAATCTCACCTGTTCCAGATGATGTGTCAGGGTCCTTACTTGTAGCCGTTTAAAATGAGCAGGGTGTCTCACCCTGGGGCTAACAGCTACTGGACAGAACTCTGCAACATACTCGCTGCTGTTAATCTCACACCTATTTGAGAGAACAGATCAACAGATCTAGAAAAAATTTGGGCTTTGCTGATGAGCGCATTGGTCATTCAAATAACTACTTGCCCATCCTCAGTGATGTTCCATCTCAGGGTGCTGTTGAAGTCTAGAGACCCAGTTACCCAGCAGTTTTCCAGGAATAACTCAGTATCGGGGCTCTCATCTTTCAGCTCCACCTCAAGAAACACAGGCTCCACAGGTTGCTTGAGTATTGCCACATTGGGCTCATAAAATTCCACGAAAGATTCGTCTCGAGAAAACATAAGGGGATTTTGTTGTTGTTTAATTTTATTTAAACTAAAACATGCTTGGAAATTTTCTGATTTTCTTAGGAGACTTACCTTTGGACACTCTTGAAATGACATTCAGGGCTTGTCTTACCCTTCTGTTTACTGTGGAAAAGGAAATGGTAGCGAGATTCTTTAGTAGGAAGTAGGGCATGTCTTTACGAGGGAATTTAGAACAGACAGAGTCACAGAAATGTAAAACTGGAGGAAGAGCATTGCCTACCTGCAATATTTGATCTTGGTATCATCGTACCAGAGCCAAAGGGAGGTGATGTGGATGGATCACTAGCGAAACCACCTAGCACTAGGGTCTCTTTCGCACGATAATAACACAAGACTGTTAATCTATAATAGGAGAAAGGGTATTTTTTTGTGTTCACTTTTACTTTCCAGCAGCTGTACCGAAGTGAGCAGTGTCAGTGAACAGTAGCTCCTACCTGTAATCTGGATCTCTTGTGATTTTTGGTGTGCTCTGTCCTGGAAGAGTCTCTTTCTCATAATAGATTTCATTTTCATAAATAATGTGATCACCTTCAAACTGTGCATATGGGAAGCTCATTAAAAATTTGATCTTCTCAGGAGCTGGGGTAGGGGAACAAAAGAGAAAATGCAGAAGAGACAGAAACTTCCAGCAGATGTATCTGCTCTGGCCATAGGCTTACCCTTACTGAAGTGCCACAGGTAGTGACATGGAACTTGAAGAAGGCGTGCCCTTCATTATACTCTCTAGGCTTGCAAGAGCTATCCCTTAGTTTGGTTTTACTCATATCAATGGCAGGAACTGTCTTCATTTGGGCAGATACCATTACAGTACCATCTGGGTGGCATACTGAGAAAATCAGAGAGTTGGTTATAAAATCGAGGAAAGAAACACAGCTCTTTTTATTGATTGATTGGTTGCATAACTTACTTATAAATGCTGAAGAATTAAAACTGCAGCTAATGGAGAACATCTGTAAGGTCTCCATAGTTCTTATTTTCCTTAGGGCAACACCAAACCTTGCTTTAATTTTCTGAAAGGACACTTCCTGTGAAGGAGGTGATGGAAGAGGCCTTCTATTAATGCATATGATCCATATGTACAAAGTTCTGCTCTTTAGCTTGTGCCACTTGAATGCTAACAAGTCACAAGAGTTAAGTCAGTGTGAAAACTCAAGCCTGATGCAACATGGGGGCAGAGTTTTTCCTCTATGAATTAATTGGCCAATGTCACAGAGACAAATTTTGGCTGATTATTGTAGAATAGTTCAGATGTTTATTACAGCATTGATTTTTCCCTGCTGCGTCTTAAAATTTCTACAAAATGTTCCTTTAAAAAAAGCTTATTTCATAAAAGCTATATTGAAATATTGTTTCTGGCTCAGTGCAGATGGGACATTTTGCCTCATCTTACTAAAAATACTGAGGAGTTTGTTTCTGAAGACTTGGTACATATCTTTTAGAGACAACTTAGTGCTGCAGATTACATAATACATGGCATCACCAGAAGGGTCCATGTTTGATACCTCTTGTCCTACTTGCACTGGCTTAGAGTCCTTTCCTCTGGAGGTTTTCCAATATGTATAAAACTACAGCACTACAGACTCTGTCTGTAGGACTGCGGCTGTTTGAGAAACAGTGCTATGTGCTTTCAAGAAGGCACTGCTGTACAGTTCATGTACCTCATAGATAACTCCCACAGCAAACAGAGGTACTTGCAAGATCAGGTGGGTAGAATTGGTAGCTGCAAGATACCCGTTGGTAAGTGCAACATGCCGGTTCAGGAGCTTGTTACCAAGATACAGGTTCCAATACTGGTTCAAGCCAAAAGTAGGGATGGCTAGGTAAAGGTTTTCTTCATCACAGTAACCAACTGCTGCTGGTATTTCTGCGGGAAGAAAGTGGGATGACGGGTTAGCAGTGAAGGAAGGTTTGAGAGATGCTGTTTGGCCCAGGCAAGGATTTCTATCACGGGTAAGTCTTGCACTGGCACTGCAGCATTGCTGTTACGTGTGTACTGGCATTGGCTGCAGGGCTTTGGCTGTGTTGTGGATGTAGGAACTCACAATTGGTGGGATTGGGAATCCTCACGCTTTAGTGGTGGCCTGCCAGCTTCCTTCCAGGACTACTCCCTGCTTCAGTAAGGCAAGCTGAGCTATGTATATAAATAAGTGGTTTTGGTCAGCCTTCTTTGGGTTGAACCTAGATCTAATTCAAAGATAAAATAGGACAGTGGAAAGACTCCGTCACTTTCATGGCATCCAAAATCTAGGAAGCTTGAGAAAATACCAGTCAGACCTCCTGACTGGTTCAATAATCTGCTAAGTACAGTTTTTAGTGGATGACTGTCTCCTTACAGAAATGATGTCTTTGGAGTTCACAGGAATTTATTTGAGCCAGTTGAGTTCTGCTCTGGATGCAGAGGCAGAATTGTATTTGAGGACAAACTGAAACTCGTAGCAATGTCTGAAAGTTTTGCCAGTAGATGTATCTCGACTTATGAGGCATCTTGTTCGCTGAGTTTGCAAGCCAACCTCTTTTACACACTAGTTTTTATTGCTCTTGGTGTCTCGAGGGCAGACTGTCTTGCCAGTATGCAGAAGAGCTGCCATCAGAAAAGCAGCAAGTTGGCTGTGTTACCAATAATGAGCTAGTGAAGGGTGGGGTTTTCCCAAAAGCTCTCATCCTCAGCCTAAAACTGTGCTCTCTGAATTCAGTGAAAATCTGATCCGTGCTGTTGGTGCAAACCAGTTAATATCGGGGGGAAGCTTACCAATATCAGCAATCACACACTCCACCTCTGCAGAATGATAATAGAGTGCCATCTCTGGACCCACACTTACAGTGTAGTTAACAAGAAGGGTATATTTTGTTTCATTTCTATTCACATACTGAAAAAGAGAGAAGTATAAGACTGCAGTAGCAATGGCTTCCAGCACAGACAAGAATGTATGTCCTGAGCAGCACTAAATAATTATTCCAACACCCTCCTCTCCCCAGCAAATAGCTCAGTCTCCAGAAACATCGCTTCAGTTCGCCTAAAACTATTCAGAATTCTGGACTAGATTCAACAGCTCTTTTGGCCAAACATAAATGTGGAGAATGTGGTGCCTGTTCAGAAAATGGAGGCAGAAGTGAACACAGTGGTGTTCCCTCCATAGCCCACTGGTGAAGGAGCTCATAGAGGGAGAACTGGGTCCAAATCCTTACTCTTCTTTACTCAGAGTGTGGGCTGAACCCAGGAGAATAAGAGATTGGTAAGGCAGAAGGTGTGAGGAAATGCTTTGAGAAGTCTCTCAATATTCTCATTTACTCCACTAAAAGTGCTCCCAAAGTAAAACCTGCTGTTCAACCTGAAATAAATACTTCTGAAAATTTTTGGCTTGCTTTGATCCTTAATGCAATTTAACTGTGGTTTGACTGCAGCCTGAAAATTATTTGTGCAAGTCCTGATCCTGTGCATGCTCACAAAGTTGTTTTGTAGCAGAAAATAGCATCGCAGCTCTATGCTACTTGCAGCTATACATCTTCACACCGAAGTGAGAGGTTTTATTCCTTCTGTGAGTTTATACTTTTTACAAATATTTGGATTAGAAATGGTCTGAAGCTTTACAAAATTACATTTAGAATATCCTGAGTCTCCCTGTAGATGTTCGTGTGGTGCATGGCCAGTGCCGTCAGTCAAATGGTTCTGCATAAACAGTAGGTTCAGGAATTACTGGGTGTTGGTAACCAGTGTTTGCAGGATTGCAATAATTGATTTATTTTTCTGAGGCACTCCTGTTTCAAGGGACAACATTTAATAGAGATTTGACAAGCCTCTTCCTGCTGGGTGTGTGCTTGGATGTTGGCCATGCTGACAGGCACTAAAGTAAGGCATGTTTCATACCATCTAATCACACTTGATGCTGCGTGTCTCCCAGAGACCTAGGGAGAGCAAGGTGGGGACATACAAGCCTCTAATCTTAGTTCAGATGAGCTCAGACACCTTTATGATTGAGGAACAATCGTTGGTTAATAAAGCCAGACTGTCTGAAAAGTGACTGCCCTACCTCCTCTGCTCAGTTGCTGAAGTGACCTGTTGTATCTTACCTCCTTTAGAATGTATGGATCATCAAAAGAGACTTCCAGCATAAATCCTTTTGTTCTATTAGAAAAGGGAGTTTCATAAATATTAAACCCGTGATTCTGTGCTTCCCTCAGGGTAAATGGCACATTTCCTATTGTGATTGCCACCAGAGAGACGTCGGGAAGAAAGTGTCCAAATGCAATATTAAATAGTCTTTCCTCTGGCAGAGTATCTGTGGGGAGAGAACATCAAATTACTGCTGATGTGGATCAAGTAACTAAGACTTGGGGTGGCCTCCCATTCAAGTTCCAGGAAACTTAGCCAACAGCCATCTCTTTAATGGCTTTGATTAATGAGTGTTTGTGTTCTAGTCAGATCTGAAATACTCTTGAGTACATGAGAATTGCTTCAAGCTGCAGGAGATTAACAACAAATACATACAACTTTATAGAAAGTGGGTTCAGTAACTTTCTAGAGCTGCAGTAAGATGTGCAATGACAAAGAAATCTAGAATCTAGTTCAGCCACATGAAATAGGGAAAAACTATTATAATGTATGCAAAGAGGCTCTTTTTTCTTTCTATATCAGTTATCCAGACATCTCCGAAGATGTTTAATGTCTTAATGCATTGCAAATATCATTAAAAAACATTACTGCACCACTGGATGGCAAAATGATTTCAGTATGCTCCCAAGATAACAAATGCAGGCAGTCTGGGGGAGAAAATGCCATCAACGAATGCTGTCCTCATACACTTCTCCCCAGTGTGGTAGCTGCGCAAAGCAACATCTTTATTTTAGTGTCCCAGTGCTCACTGGAAAAATCTGGATGTTAGTGTTAAAGAAATGTTTACATTCTTATCAGCAACTTCTAATTTTTATTTCATCTCGTAACGATGGGTGATAAATAGTACATCTTTTAAGGCTAAAGGTTTGGGGTTTTTTTATAGTACCTTGAATCTTGACTTTGGCTAGCAAGTTGGAAGCGGGAATTGAGAACATCCTGGTGAATGTAGGTGTGTGGCAGAAGTGAAATGGAGCAATGCATGAGACAGCAAAAGCAACAGATGGACAAAAGTCAATGAGAGGAATGACTTACTGTTGATTACACTTGGTATTTGTGGCATGAAAGGTGTGGTAATGGATTTGATGACAGTATACTTAGTGGTTTGCCAATCTGCATCTGTCCATGTGTGCTCCAAAAATAAGTCAATACTGTAAATGACGCCATATACACCATCAGATATGGAGCTCTAGGAGGTAAAATTTTTGAGTAAGTCTTAATTCTCAATAGAGGAATGACTGAATATGGTTAAAATTCTTACACTAGAAAGAGAAAGTGGTATTCTGGTAGAGTTTGGGATGGATTTTGCTAGGGGACATTGTTTGTCTGAGCCATGTTTGGCTCCGATACTGCTGAGATTCTCAGTACAGAAGTATCAGGTTTGGAGGGATGTCCTCATGAAATTTGTAAGTAGTGGTATTTGCATTTATTTTTTTTACAGTCCCTAGATCGTGTCCCTAGTCATGTCTATCATTCTATCCCAGTTCACTCTGAAACTTTGTTAGTGCTTCCAGCAGTTCTTCAGCCCAAGCCTGTCTGGTGTTACAGTACACATGGTGATGTAAGTGTCCCCTGATACACAGAAAGAGTGAACTTCTGAAGGGAAAAAGTCCAAAACACATCAGTGTCATCTTCACAAAAGATACTGGAAGACCTTTGTGAGAATATTGCTATCTCCTTGCTAAGTGTTCAAGGTCAGGTTGGATGGAGTTTTGAGCAATCTGATCTAGTGACAGATGTTCCTGCCCATGGCAGGACTAAATGATTTTTAAAGATGCCTTCCAATCCGAACCACTCTATTCTGTTCAATGGAACATTTCTTTAAATACTGCCTCTGTACCTGCAAATTATAGATTGACAAGGAATATCACAGGTATCACAGGGTGTCAGGGGTTGGAAGGGACCTTGGAGATCTTCGAGTCCAACCCCCCTGCCAGAGCAGGATCATACAATCTAGCACAGGTCACACAGGAACACATCCAGGTGGGTCTTGAAAATCTCCAGAGAAGGAGACTCCACAACCTCTCTGGGGAGCCCGCTCCAGTGCTCCGTGACCCTTACAGTAAAGAAGTTCCTCCTCATGTTAAGGTGGAACCTCTTGTGCTCCAGCTTATATCCTTTCCCCCTCGTCCTATCACAGGGCACGAGTGAGAAGAGGCCGTCCCTTTCCTCTTGACGCTCAGCCCTCAGATATTTATACACATTTATCAAATCCCCTCTCAGTCTTGTCTTCTCCAGACTAAAGAGCCCCAGGTGTCTCAGCCTTTCCTCATAAGGCCTGTGTTCCAGTCCCTTCATCATCCCTGTAGCCCTCCGTTGGACTCTCTCAAGCAGATCCCTGTCTCTCTTGAACTGGGGAGCCCAGAACTGGATGCAATACTCCAGGTGAGGTCTCAGCAGTGCAGAGTAGAGGGGGAGAAGAACCTCCCTTGATCTGCTGGATATACCGCTGCATATACTGTGTCTGAAGAAGGTAGCTGCACCCAAACTACACGTTGGGAACTTGTCCCATGCTAGCTTACGCTATCTGCATGGAAATTGTCTGGGAAATTACTCCTTGACCTGGGCCAGAAGTTTACCAGGACTAGTTTCATAATGTAACAACATAGACAGTTGAACTCTGGTACCCAGAAATACCTTCATTTACTAATATATTTTATAGATGATTAATAAAATATTGTCTCTTGCTTCTGTCATGTTTTGTAATCATAGATACTTTGTTTCTGAATAAGTGCTTTCAAAACACAAAGAAGAAATGTCTAGGTCTTCAAATATTTCTTGTTATCTAAGAATTTTAAGCAGCAATCGATCACTATTTTGAATGATTTGGAATGACCATGATTTAGAAACATCTTTCATGGTGAAGGCCCTCAAAACTGTTAGCGTGTGACAGATTTATACTAACCTTTAGCTTTCCTCCGTCCACTCCAATAGGGATTGTTATTCTGATGTGTGTCTTGTTGTGCTCCAGTAAGTAGTTCCTCTCCTCTGGGTTTACTATGACTCGATCATCAATGCCCATTAAAATGCTTTTAGACAGAAATGTGGATTCTTGAACCACTAATGTGGGGATAACACTTGGCACAGTCCATGTTAATGTAGTATCAGTGAAACTGATGCCATCTGTTGAGTTAGATAAACAGAAGAACAGGCAGTTGGAGTTACCAGACAGTCTTCACTCTGCAATGGCTCTCTTCTCCTGACTTCTTTTCACCAGGATGAATTTCACTAATGAAATTCCTTGCAGTGTATTAGCCACCTGATGACTGTTTTGTCACAGAAACCCTGGTGCTTGAAGTATGCTTGAATCACCAGATTCAGGTGAGCAATTAAATTTATTCAGAAGAATCAACAGTCATGCTCCCACCTACCTGGTGTTCTTCTGGTCCCAGGAGTATTGCCTTACTGGCAAAAGGAATGGAGTACAGAGCCACCCATCTGGACCTTCAAAATCATGTAAACTTAAAACCTCCTGCTTCCTTATCAATTGTTCACATTGATACCAGAACACACACCACTGCTCTGCAAAAAGTTGGGCTAGTGCTACCTCTCCAGAGGAAAGGACTAAGTGAGTCCCAAAGATGCAGAGCTACATCCCCTGCATGGAGTTATATGACAGGAGAGAACCAAGACTGGGGGATTAGTCTAGGGGAGGGTCCCTGGCCCTTCTGCAGCAGTTTTACTTGTCTCCAGTTTCCTGAATCTAATGTAAGGGTTTGAGAAACCAGAGACAAGACACGACACTGCAGTGGGAACACAAGTAATGTCGTGTCACAGCAGGGAACATATTTGTCTGGGACTAAAGCCATGGACTCTTAGCTTATGTTGCTCCGAGGGCAGCTTGTAAACCTTTTATTTTACAGAGTAGGTCACAGGGAAGTGGGGAGACTGTTTCCTACTAACTCCTTAGGAAGTTATTTTTTTGTGAACAAGGAAGAAATCCTTACCAACAGGACAGGAGACGGTTGTGTCAATCAGCAAAAGCAGCCACCGCTGCCTGTACATGGAAGTGGAAGTGACCATGTTCATATTTACGCCATTGATCTGTTGACATGCAGACAGAAAAAGAGAACTGCTATCCTAGAGATGCCATGGAAAAGAGCACAGTTTTGTGTCCGATTGAGAGCAACAACTCACCATGCTGACATCAGACTCGTTGCTGTGGTAGGGGGCACGGAGGTACACTCGGTACAGCGTATTATTGAAGCTGTAGCCCAGTTTTGCTGCATCGCTTACCGTTACTCTCTTTCTCCCTGATGGAGAGACAAACATCAGTTGCCATAGCTGGTATGCCACATTTTGAGTCTGCAAGAGAGAGATGAGCTGCATCAGCTCTAAGACTACCAAAGTCTCCTAAAAAAAATATGATCTTGTAGCACATATTTTCCTGTTAGAAGCTGGAGTAACTGGAATGACACTGAACACTACTAGTTCACTCCAGGCAAGAAATACCCTTGGTATATATATAAAGATAAGGAATTCTATAGCTTTTTAAGTCATCTTTATATATAGTTTTATAGCAGCCCTGGAAGAAGCTTAGACTGGTGGCCTTGAACAAATCCCCTTGGGCAAAATGCCTGTGCTGTGGTGATTGCCTTCATGTCTGTTGATTGCTGGAGCAGTCCAGAAGCCAAATGACAGACTACCTTCTATAGCATGTAGGCATACTGTGTCAAAGACAAGACAAAAAGAATGTCTGTACAGGTCTAGAAAAGAATCTTTTGAAATGATAACTGTATGGGAGGATAGTCAAAGGGAAAAATGGGCATAAGGAGCAAGTAAGACAGGAGAAAAATAGAAGAAGTGCCTATATTTCCCCCTAATAATTTCCAGCCTCAAATAATTTTCAGCTCAGGGACTCCTGAGCTATCTGTAGCTTCTTTGTATTTGGTACGTCTTATTGGATTTATGTTCAGTCAACTTTTCCAGACTCTCCTTGAGACCAAGCAAGCTTTTAGCAGCTGCAACATCTTTTTGCAAGCAGTTTGACAGACTCACTACCCATTGTGTGAAGAACCACCTGCCTTTGTTTGTCTTGAACTCAGTTTCACTAATGTAACAAACATATGGCTGTTCTTCCACCTAAATGTCTTTTTGCAGTCTAGAGCTCTATGAAAACTGGGGAGGTTTTTAGTACTTGATGTCATCTTTGCCATCTCCCTTTTTTTTTCACAGAGATGGAGCTATGCCCCAAGAATGACTCATGAGACTAGTGAGGAGAGGCAGGCGAGGAGCTGTTAGGAAAAACTCCCCTTCATACCTCTGGCAGTGCTGACATCCACGCTACAGTGTAGTCATTGGAAACTGAAGGGACATCAGTCTTCACTGACACCTGGGGACACATAGGAGATCATTTGGGAACAAGCAAATGTTCAGCATTATTACAAGGGTGGGGACCAGAGAGAGGGCTTTCAGATTTCTTCTCCAGTATCTGTTGGGATTTAGAAATTTACATTCATGGGAGGTAATTAAAGTGTTTCAAAGAGGTTCTTGACAGTGATAATTTCTGTGGCCTTAAAATGAAAGTTAAAGCTGTGGCGTTTATGGTGGTGCATATACAGCAGAGGGAGCACTTTGTGTATAACCAGGTAAATCAAAAGTCCTGTTTTTTATCTTGTAAACCTTAAACCAGATCCCACTCTGGAGACTTTCAGGGGCATCTGGGTCTCTCCACCAGCTGTACAGGGAAGCAGGCTGTTGGCTTTAACAGGTGTACAAGAGGCAGTGAGGTTTGTTTTGTTCAGTGCCTTATTTCTGCATTGGTGTGTAGATTCTGGTAGCAGGCTGGAGAGCCACATTGTACCACCCAGCGGGAGGCAGATTCTGTCTCACAGTGTTGTCCTGTGAGTTGAGTGATGCATCACAGGTGCAGCTGTGTAAAATCTAGGCTTTATTACTTCAAATACAATGATGGCATTCTCACAGATGCTGCAGCACGTTGGAACATGAAGGTACTCATGAGGTACTCTCATGGCCTAAACAGGCTGACCTTCCTGGCTGCAGATTTTCTTGCAGTGGATTGACTTACATCATCTGTACAGTTAACTGAATTTCACTGCATTCAAAATACCTATAACATGTAAATGTGTTACGAATAAGAACCTACAGTTACAACCTCTGCTGAGTATCAACAGGTCACTATTACACCTGGTACACAGTGTAAAAATCAGCTTCTGACAGGAATGTGGAGGGTGTTGTGCCTAGCACGGAGCTTGGATGTAGCATCACCTTCAGTGGGAAAGTTTTTACCTCCATGTAGTTTTCTTCACACACAATTTCTCTTGAAGCCCAGGAAGAGTAGGAGCAGTACATAGGGTAGGTGTATGTCACAGCTGCTCTCATGCTTGAAAATGATGAGACCTTGATATTCAGAGTCAGTGAAAACAGCTCATCTGCCTGGGAGGAAAAGCAGGTAACTCATGAGAAAGCATGGAAGGTCCCAGGAGTGGCTGTGTGGGACCATCCAGCTCAGTGTGTCCTGTTTCTGAGGATGTTCTGTAATAATGAGAACAGGTTGAGAGCTGTAGTGACAGTTCCTACAACTTACCACCCTGTCTTAAGTGGTTTGTGTGCAGCAGCTTTCTGAACTAGAGACATTGCTGCAGTACTTACAGCCTTTGCCTCACATCACATACCTTGGAGATTTTTAAGACCAGGCTGGATGGGGCTCTGAGCAACCTGATCCAATGGGAGGTGTCCCTGCCATTGGCAGAGGGGTTGGAACTAGATGATCTTTAAGGTCCCTTCCAACCCTGACAATTCTATGATTCTGTGATTTTATATCTTCACACGACTCTTGCCACAGTATTAAGGAGTAGCTAGTCAGGGGAAGACCTGACCTACCTCACCATGTGGTTGAAATTCCTGCCATTCATGACAGCTATATGCCTCCTCATGGAGAGGAAACACTGGAGCTTTTAGTTTGATGTAGGTAGTTCAGATCTATCTTACAAATGCTGTTTAGTGTCTACCTTGACCAGCTTCAGTAAGAGCTCCTTTTGGCCCTTCAGCTCTCCAGGAACCACATAGAAACACAACCCATGGCTTCATATCTGACATGGATGTGTATTTTTCTACAGAAAAAGGCAAAACCTTTCCAGAGAAATTTCCAGTCTGGAAATCCTGGTCATTGGGCAGTGCACTGTACACCCCCCATTCTTGTTAGCACAACCTCTGCCCATAAAATTTTACCTTATTTTTTTTCTGTGAGGCTTCCAGGACCAACCAGACTAAACATGGACAAGCAATGAAGTTTCTGCTCTGATATGTTCTGTTTCTAGGTACATTTCATCTCAACTAATATTTAGAAATTAGAAATCCAGGCTACGCTTTTACACATATTTTAGGAAGGGGTGAATCACCTTCCAGAGATGCCTGTTTCTCTCCATTGACTATTGTCAAAGTGTAAACAACTAGTTTAGACTAGACATTATCTTTTAGATGGCTAAAGTTACATGAGACAAATCTGGGTCTAATAGATGTGTGTGATCTACGCTCCTAGGCATGTGTTAACAGGCACATTACCACACAAATTAAGCCAGGAAATGATCTGCCAGGATCACACTGCAAATGCTGCTTTTTCAAGCAGATGCCTACTTCTTTCCAGAGAGCCTTTCAAGAAACTCTCTGGCAAATCAGCAGCTACAAGGATATGCTTGAGAACTGGCAGCTAGTCAGCAGCATTAGGCTAAGTGGCATTTCATGGAGAGAGGAAATCCCATGTCAGTCACACTGAGCAAACCTCACACTGGAGAGCCGTTGCCTATTCATTTCTACACACCATCAACACTAACTGCTTGAGTTCACTGTTCCATGAGTTCTCAAAACATGCGTTAGAATGTCATATAATATCTCAGTTTTGTCTTTTTGGAGAGGATGTACTGTCTGAGTTATTTTCAAGCCTGTCTTTGGGTCTTACCTCGTTGACCACGTGACAGCCAAGCACCGATGCACGGAAGACAGGGTTGCCCCACACATCTTCTGACAGGACATAGCCACAGCGAGATGCTAGTTTCTTATCCAGCAGAACGGGGCCAGCATAAGGGTCTATGGAAAAAGGGAATGACAGGTGGGATAGAAAGCTCATGGTAAGTCACGGGGCAGAGTGGTGCTAAGGCCCCCTCACTCAGGCCTCCTCTGAAAAGAGGTCCAGCGGGGTTGGATGCTCTCCAGTGATGTGTGCTGTTAAGGAGCTGGCAAAAATGTGCTGGTAGATGTTAGAGTGTATCAGACAGTCTGGCACTTCTCAAGCTCACCCACATTATGTTCACTTTAATGCCCATTTCTTTATGTCCCGAAGCTTGTGCCACAGCCACCTTAAAGTACTATTATGGAGAGGTTCTCTGAGGCATCACATACATTTCTCCCTCCCTGATTTTAGTCTTTAGGAAAGTTATGGGCTAGTAAGCCTATCCATTTCTACAAATCCTCAAGCTGTGATAATCTGCTGCTCACTCTTGTCAAAAGATGGTCACAGACCTATTTTGGATGGACACTTCTACAAATTGATGAGGTTTGCTGCTCATCTCTGCTTGTCGAGGCTCTGCATGCTGTTAAACCTATGGGGGATCCAAGTAACAGGCATGATGGGAGCTGTCTGGATGCAGCTCTTGATGCTGGTAGAGTTAATAACATATTTTGTTAATTATCTGCCCCCTGATTAAGGAACTATTTTAGTCTTGGGTTAGACACAAGAATCTGTAGAAATAGATAGTGTTTTAACTAGCTGCCATTGTAATTTCTAGTTTTGTCTGTCATCTTTATATGTTGAACAGTACTAGTAACTGCTGTTTCAGTAGATGTATTCTTGCAGCCAGGATAGACTAAGGAGATAAGTGAGACAAATTTTGGAAGAAGACCAAATAGCCTTTATGAGACCAACTGATAGAGCTGGAAGAAACAAACAACCTTTTTGTGCCTGAAAGCTGGTCTGTTTTTTCCAGCAATATCAGTTGCTCTCATAAATGCTATCACTTCTCCCCAAACCCTTGTTGTACTTGACTTTTTCAGTTCTGCCTCCAAATCAATTGAAAAAACCCAAAACCCAGGAAGAAGTGGACTGATCTCAATAGAAAGAAATCTAGTTTTGGGTGAAATCACATACTTTTCTTCAATCTGATGTGAACGTTTTCTGTTTTTCATTTTGTGTAAGTGGATTTTTGTTTTCCTCAGCAAAATGGAAATCCTTTGTTCAATCTGAAATAGGGTATTTAACTGCCATTGTGTTGTTAAATAAAAAGGAAATAAAAAAATCCTTTAATTGCTAGAGCACTCACTCAGCACTCATTGAGAGTGTGTTTTCTGGGTATTACCCAGCCTACGCTGCTGTTGTCATTTGACATATCCAAGCTGCAATGTCACATTTGTATTCCTGGCTAGACATGTGTAAGGGCTCAGCAGAGGAAAGCATGAAAGCCAAATGTCAGTCCTTCCTTCTCAGACCATCCTTTCTTCTTTCCCCAGCATGGCAGTTTCAAGGGGCAGAGGGGACTGGCTGTAGATACAAGCTTTACTCATCTATAAGGATACCGTCCAAATGGAGGTGTGACAAGACAGGTCTGTGTGGCAAGGAAGTTCTGCAAGTTCTTTGGGCTCAGTTACTGGTTATCATGTAGACAGCAACAGCATCCTGATCACAGACACAGCAATCACTTACGTGATTCCCCACCCTTCATGGTACTCAGCGTAGCCACTTGTGACTCACCATTGATTTCCAGCTGGAAGAACTTTCCCTGGAGCAAGAGTTTATTCAGTTTCATCCAGAAAATCCTGGAGCGGCAACTACTCTCTACAAAACCTGGTGGGAGCACATATAGAGCAGATGAGCCAGTGGGACTGGAGAGGAAAGAGGAGGCATGTCTTGTTACAAGCAAATAAATTGAGTTCTCATCATTGCCTTTCTCCACTACCCTTTTGTCATGTTTCACCAACCTGGGGGAGCCATCTGCCTCCCTTGTCCCAGCCAGAACAGCAAGAAAAGCAGCCAGATCCTGCAGTATAAATACAAGAACTAATGATGGGATGAACAGAGAAAAAGAAAAGGTCAAAATAGAAAATGGACGAGGCAGCAACCAAAGTCTCATTACCTGCATAGCAAGTAACCTACAGTCTCCATCTGTCCCCAGAGATCTGTGCATAGGCAGCAAAGTCCTTTTCCCTCTGAGGTAAAGCTGACTCAGCTGTAGAGAGGGAACTTGGTCAGACCCAGGAGGAAAGGCATAGCTAACCTTTTACAACAAAGATTGTGCTGTCATCTCCGAACCTTCTATGCAAATCAGGAAAGTCTGATGGCTTCTGTCATGGAGGAGATTGAATCCTGGGCTGAATCCTGCAGAGCCCTCCAACGTTATCTGAGCTGCTGGCAGTGGAAAGCAGCCTCCCTCCTGCTAGGAGGGCAGAGCAGCTTTCTGCCAGGTATTTACAAAGTCAGGTGCTGCTGCTGAGCCTGATTTTAACAAGTGTGGCAGAGGGTGCTTGGTGCTTTCCATCCACCCCTGGGATGTAATCTCATTCCTTACAAGCCAGTTGGGTAGCTTTGGCTTCAGGTCTTATGAGCACATGAAACATTTCCCCAGAGGTATTTTAACTGGGTCTGCACAGGAAATACATTTTTGTTTCTGTGAAATGTCCCAGTGACCCAGCCATGCCAGAGATAACAACAGTTCTTTGGCAGCTACACGTTTTGCTTTTGTGAATTCGGTTAGGTTGCCCTTTGATTTGTTTGATTATCAGAGAGTGTTGCAGTGAAAACATCTTGTTTTTAGAAGTGCTCTGTTATCTCTGGATCAGTCCGACCATGTGCGGGCCTGCAAATGGCCAAACTTGCTGCCTGGGAACAGAGAGTCATCACGCCTGGTAGGAGCCATGGGACTGCAAGTGCCCCAGGAAGCAGAAAGGCTGAGAGGTTTGGTGAGCTAACAATACAGCTGTGTGGCATGGATGAGTTACAGTGGGGTGCATACAGGACATTTAGGTTGACATTTTAGCCATTTAAAGACAGGGCTCAATTTCCTTCTGGTCCCCATTTTGGGGCATTAGCTAACCATTCTTACCTTACTTTAGTTCCTATGCGTGAGCAGAGCTGTGCCGTAGAACTTAGGCTGTTTTTCCAGTATACTTCACACTGCTTTGGGAGAAACAAATGCCAGTGGGCACATCCAGTCACAGGACACAGTGCAATCTGCATAGTTTCCTCCTTTGCCCCCCTTTCTCAGATGACCTCTGCAGTAGCAGCAGAACCCACATCACCTCCCTGCCAGACCTGCTCACATTACACAGCAGGGAGCTAGTGGCACACTTGTGTTGAGTGCTATGGAGAGGACCCCATGGCTTTAGCAATCTCCTAATTCATGTCCTTTGGCCACAGGACCCCTTCTTGTTCACTGGGAGCTGAAGTCCAGCTTCTGCAACTAACTTCTCATGAGCCCATGCAGGACTTGCTGTATGACCCTGGCCTGAGTTAACTCTGCGTCCGCGGATTCAGAGTGACTCTTCATTGAATCCAGCTGGGGCTGGAATTCATCTGGAAATGGCGATACACAGATACCACAGTGATGAGTGTGGTGTAACAATGAGATTTTGAATTTTGAGTGAAAAGTTCAGTATATTTGGATAGTTAATGGTTCCAATTTTGATAAGTCACTTCCAAGAGCCATGTAGCATCTCTGGGATACTGAGAGTCAAGGTCTGAGGGAGCCACGTTTGAGAGAGATTGACTGCAATTTATTAATAAGCAGCGAACCACCAGGACAGGTATATGACTACAATTACCTGTCTTCTTTGCATAAGGAGTGAGGAGGTGAATTTCTAGATCTTTTGGACAACTTAGAACAGCATGATTACTCTGTTTCTGGTATTAATCATGGTTCTAAATGTGGCAGAAACGACTTTGGATGTGACAGCAGTTGTGGTCAGTGTGCGATAGCCAGCTCTTGGCCTCGCTGTCAACCAAGCAAAGCAAAGCAAGTCCAGGTCAAGCGCTTTTGGCTTCCAAGGATCGCTTAAGTTTTGCGGAAAGCTTTGTTAGCATTGGGTGGGTGGAAGAATCAGCTGCTTATGGTCCCTAACGTCCCTCTGGTACTCATTATAAAGGTAGGGAGGATAAGTTTGTGCATTCCAGGTTATTATATTTGTCTACTCAGTTTTCCTTGCTGATTTGGCTGCATAAGAGCACCCATCTTAATGTTCTTGCAGGGTAATAGACAGCTGCTGTGTTTCAATGTCGAGGTGATGGCATTCTGTGGTGGATGATTCATAGCTTGGGTTCTTTCAAGCTGAAAGATACCGTATGAAAGTAATGTTTTGGTTTATTTTATTTATTTATTTATTTAGTGAAAAGGACAACCCCTCCAAACAATCTGTTCTGCCAATGGACAGGAACACACAGCACCCGTGGGTCACTGATATGA